>JAZGTJ010009587.1:0-19198 GCA_036877575.1 Botia almorhae
GACAATAATGGGTATTTAACACATGATTTGTGACCTAGTTAATGTACAACGAGTCAAAGACCGTGTTGGCATCTTGTACTTACGCTCCCTTTGGTGTCCATTAGCGAATGCTACATGGTGTGTTACAAAGCGCTTAAGAGTGGTCGATTGAGTGATTTGGGATGGGTTCACTGTTTCATGGTTACCATGTGCTGATATTCATTTGGCCTAAACAAGGAACAGCTTGGTAATTAATTACCCATGACCAATAGGCAGGGGGGGTGAGCCAATGCTCGTGTGTGATTGGTCAAAACAGAAGCAGGCCATCACCAAGCCCTCGGGGGAGGAAGTGATCCTTCACCCAAAAACCTGCTCATCACTCAGAGTTTGTGTGTGTCAGTGTGTATATGTTCTGATACAGATGTTGTGGTGTATTTCCGATGCATTTCTGCAATTGTCTGGAAAAACAGTGTGTGTATTTGTATTGGTGTGTGTTTACACATTTTTGTGAGGTTGTGTAAGTTACATTTGCGGGCCCGTGTGGATTTGCATATGTTTAGTGTGTTTTTGCTTGTATGTTAGTAGACACGTGTTTTATGGTCGTGTTGAACATATGTCTGTTTATCTGGTTGTTTTTGTATAACGTGTGTTATTGTGCATGCGTCAAAAGAATATTATATGTATTTCAGTGTTTTTGAGATGTATCATGATAATGCATTCGTGATAAAATGATAATCCTAACCAGGGAGCGTTGTCTTGTCATTTGCGCACGGTTAGATGCAATCAGAGCAAACTGCTCTTGGCTGTTGTCTAAGTGTCATTATAAGGAATGAGGACGTCAGTAAAGGTTACAGCTCACAGGCAATACTGGGAATGCTGTGATAGATACACCTCAGAGATTGAAATGTGATGGAGTATTGTGTGTGTGTGTGTGTGTGTTTGTGTTGCGGTTGTGTTCCGCCGAACATATGTTTGAACAGAAGCTAGAACAAGAAACACTGGTCATACAGAATGTCTGGGTATCTAAATAAGTTGCATTTCTTGGAGGGAAAAGCAAGACTTAATTTCTGATGGTTAGTGTTAGCGTTTATGCTACATTTACCGCAGAAAGAATTATTTGAAGTAAAAGGTCGGGGCGCATACCTCCGTAGCGTTGGGCTGGATTACTGTACGAACTTAATCCCTCACCTCAAGTCTAATTGTGCATGTGTGTGTGCAGTTTATCTGTTACAAACCTCAGTCATCTCTTTACACTAAATTGAATAACGTTTTCTTGTGTTTCTGAATTGAATCAACTGTCTCGGGTTTATCGGAATTCATTCTGTATAAGTGCATCAATGAATGTTAATTTATTTTCTGGTTATGAAAGCGTTTCTACCCGCATTAAAACGGAGCTCGTTTGGGAAGGGAGGGGATCTGCGATGGGCTTTTGTACAAACATTTTGTTGAATACATAATTTATTGCTTTACTAGGAAGAATTAAGATGGAGGAAAGCATAGACAAATGCCTTATCTGCGCATGTATGCATTTTTTCCCCTCTAAAACATGCACATTGTCAGAATACTTTCAAGTCGTCTGTCTGAGACCTTGCGTACCCTTGCCTGTGATATCTCATTTGTTTCTTAATTGTGTTAGACTCACTAATAGGTCTTGTTTGGTTTGGTCTAGATTGCAGTAATCACACTGGTCCTTCTTTTACCATTAGCTGCTTTTAAGATCAACAGTTCTTTCTAAATGGCGATTTAGCCGACACTAACAGATTGTCTTAGGCCTGTCAGAAGGGTTCTGACCATTGTGGCCAATCTGGAACCCCTGAGGACCATTCTCTCATCTTTAGCCAACTGTCAGTCAGGCCTTAGGCAGCGCACAACTCACGGAAAATCAAGAGAGAGCGATGTACTGTACCAGGCACGTGTATGGATATAATACAGCACCACAGGGAAAAACGCATGTATGTAATGTTTCATGTCATGTCAGATGAGTTCGAGCTTTGGTGGTAGCCATCCAGCAAATGTTGAGCGACACTCAGAATTATTTTACAACACATCTTATACAATCACACATGTACACAGAACAAGCGTCAGACGAATCTATATGAGCGTTTATGGTTCTGACAGTGAGTCTTTAGCTCCTCAGGAGAAAATGTGTGGGAGGTTTGTGTGTGTGTGTGTGTTTTACAAACAATTGTGATTTTATCTGTCTTTAACATCTGTGTCAAATGTCTTTTCCAGTAGAACTCGCTGGTAGATCGGTGTTACAATGGACTTTCGGACCACAGAATTTATATAAATGCGTGTGTATATAGCAATCTTTGTTTTTGTGTGTGTATGTGTGGAGGAAGGTTCATTTGAATAGTTGCTATGGAAACCAAGTGCTGTTAAAATGAGAGGCAGAGCCAAATAGAGCATCTTACTTTCTCCTCCCTCTCTTGGTCACCCAGCTCCTGTTCTAATGTTCTATCTAGTGCTTAACTTTCAGATGGCAGACTTTTCTAACCCCGTTTAATAAGGTGAACGTTTGAACATCTTCTCTTTTCGTCACTTCTCTGTCTCCTTTATCCATTAGTCTTAATTTCCCCGTTGTTATCTTTTTTTTAGTATTTTTAGGTGTGCATCTCCATACTTTTCCATGCCATACTCAGCCGTTCTCTCTCTCTTTTTCCTCTCTCTTCCTCCCACACTGTGTCCTCCTCCGACTCTTCTCTCGTCTGCAGCAGAAGAGAGCTAATTCACAATTAGCATGTGTACCTGCAATTAGCACTGACAAACCTCCAATAATTAGCCTCGTAAAAGCAGTCTTCCCTTTTCAAGCGTGTTTGCTTCTTTCATCTTTTTGTCCTCCTCTTCACCCACTGTGTTTTTCTCTCTCTGTTTTCCTTTGTCTGTCCTTTAATGTGTGTTCAGTGTTCTAATAAGTGTTCAGAAACGCTGTCAACGAACGTGAATATGTGCGCGCGTGCAGGCGCTAGCTCGTTTCACGTTTGCTAATAACTTAAGAACTGTACTAATGCTAATAAAAATTAACTGTAAATAACAGTTCCAAAAGATCATCTCGAAACAAAGTGAGAGAAGAGAACTTTGGTATCGCAGCGACACGTTAGGAGTATTTGGGGTCTGTCAGTCACAGTAGATACAAAGATACTAAGATACAAATTCCCAGAAACTGGGGTGTGCCGTATTTTCTGCAAAAACCTGCGTCTCACCCCAATGCAATCCAGATTACCAGGCTCTAAATGCAATAAAATAACACTGCACAATAAGTAAAATAAGTTTAAATGAAATCATTTGTAGCTCAAACAAAATGTTTTAGCTTCCTTTCTGTGTAATTGAGGCCTTAAAGTAGCCCTCAGTAACAGCCTACAAGTTTAGGGTATATCACTGTTCCAATGGCATTTTGAATCGGTTTAGTGGCTGTGTTTGTGCCACTGCCTCATTTGCAAACTTTCTGGTGAATGGGTGCTAAAACTAGCGCGTGTAAACGCTCGATGCTATCAGTGAGCATCGCTTATTCGTTGTGAATTCCGACGGTGTATTTGTGTGTGTGAGAGTATATTCTGTTTGCCAGTAAATCAACTTGTATCTTCCTCTGTCTAATTGCATTTGGTATTCAGTGCACACACGCACACTCTCTCTCTCTCTTTGACTTACACTCTGTCACTGTGCCTCACACTCCAGGTCATTTAAACTATCTGAGCTCAATCCATAAGTACATGTAGATGTTTATGTGTGGGTTTACAAAAGTGTTCCAAGAAGTTAGCTAAATATTCAAAGGTAAAAATAAATCATGTTTTAGTTATAGCTAGCCTCTAGTAATTATAATTAGCTCTGATATGTCCTCATTAACAGATAACTAGGTAAACCTGTGTGTGTGTGTGTGTGTGTGTGTGTTTGGCATGCTAACTGCAGTAAGTGACCCCATTTTCCATGTCTGCGTATGATTTATGTCCAATATGTTAATAATGAAAAGGACAGACCCTAAAAATGAGGACAGCTATGCTCTGTTTAAAACCAAACGTCTCTGGTCAGTGTTGCAACTTTCACCAGCTAGTGAGAGTTCATGAAATTGTATAAAATGAATTTACCTCTCATACTAAACTCATCTCCTCTTACTCTGTCTCTTTTGTTTCTGCCTGCAGGGATTGTATCTTCACTCCTCCGCCATGCTTGTCAGCCTCTACCTCTCCTCTTCCCTCTTCTCCGATCGTCGTATCCTGTCTTTTGTCTCCCTTGCTTCCTCCTCCAAACCGCCCATATCCCTCTCAATTCTTCTCCTGTCTCTCCTCGTCTTGCCTACCTGCGAGTCTCGCCGTGGAGGCGGGGTTGGGACCCCAGTCGGGGGTATGAGTGGCGGCGCCCGGGGCCAATCAATAATCAGCCCTCCTCATTATCCTCCACCAGGAGCAAATCCAGTGGCTCCACCCTTGCCACCAAAGTTTTCTCAAGGCCTTAGCATCGCAGTGATCCTCGTGGGAAACTCCAGCGAGGTGTCTCTCTCTGAGGGTGTGGAGAAGGAGGACTTCCTACATGTCCCTCTCCCTCCTAAAGTAGAACTCGTCACAATGAACGAAACAGACCCCAAGAGCATCATCAACCGCATCTGTGCTCTGATGTCACGGAACTGGCTCGAGGGTGTGGTTTTTGGGGACGATACTGATCAAGAGGCCATCGCCCAGATATTGGACTTCATCTCGGCCCAGACGCACATCCCCATCCTGGGTATCCGTGGAGGCTCTTCCATGATTATGGCCGCCAAGGTATGAAGGACACAACACACAGGCTCTGTTCCAAAAACCAGCGAGCAGCCTACCTAGGCAGCACCTGCATGGCATCATGGCACAATACTGATACAACAAAATTTGTTTGTTAAACAAAATTATGCTGCTTTATAAGATACTTTGTTTTTAAAGGCAGCATTACACATTTGGCAGGTGAAACAGTCCCACAATGCATTGCATTCTTCTTGTCCAAAATGGCAGACAGCAGTTGCAGTTGCTTAGAATTTAAACTTGCCATCCACATTAAGAAAATAAAAGACAAAAGTTACGGATTGCAGCTTTAAATCCATTCTACAGGACTCCCAGATTTCACCCCATATATGGTTAAGATTCTGTCCTTAACAGGTGGTTGCCTATGTTCTGTAGACAACAGATAAGGAAGCATCTCACTAGGATTTGGAACTCTTTTTATCTGCCTTGCTTTACAGTCATTTTCCTTATCTCTACACTCTACACACACACACATGCATGTTAACACATGCAAAAACATACATTTCTGTCTCGTTTTTTTTTGCCCTTTTTCCTCCAAGGTCAGAGTTGTGTAGCAGCTGTTGCGGGCTTCTGCCTGCTGTTAAGTCAGAGGAAGTCTGAACTGCTTGAAACAGATGTGGGCTGAGCTCATAGAGCTGATTACTGTTACTGTCCATGCCATGATTAGCTACCTGCAATGTGCTTCATTTAGATGGGTGCGTTTGAAAGGGACAAAAAAGAAAAAAATGGTTTTTTTTGCACAATAAAAAAAGACAGAAAGGGAAAAGTGCCCAGAAAAAAGAAAATGTCAGAGAGACTTTTTTGTAAATGCCACACAGTAAAGAAACACGGAGTCAAGTACATTCATTTTGTCATGTTGTAGAAGAAGAGAAACTGAAGGGGACGATAACTGCAGACACTCACAGTGTTAAATACACTGTGCAGATAAATATTACCTAGAGTTTTACACAACATTCTCAAGCTTTACACAGCTGCATGCATAATCATGGTCGTCCCAATGACACCCATGTTTAAACAAAAGCTTAAACAAGCTCAGTACACTCTGTGTTTCTCTTGGTATATTGTTGGTGGTACACCCATGACCCCCTGCTTAACAGCCTGTATTTGGTCCTGTTATATAGTTACAAGTATATAGTTACAGGTTTGACTCAGTCCCTTATATAAAGACACCATTGATAACATCCCAGACACTATTTACATCTTGACCCATCTTATTGCTTTCCATACAGAAATGTTATATATGACATATGTATATGTGTTACATATATATATGTGTGTATATATACATCTGCGTATAAGGTTGCACTTGCACAGCTAATGACCGTACTTGTTTCTTCACAAAACTTGTGTTTTGGTCTTGCTGCGCTTTGGGAGCTGTTAGGAGATTTGATGGGACAGAAACAAACGTGTAGGAAAACAATTGTATCAGTCTGCGATGGTACCAAAACAAGTCATTTGTTATGTACTTGGTGCAAAGTTTCCAAACAGATTTCAGACTCAAAAAGACACGCTATAATATTAGCAGAGCGTCTTCATTCTATTTCTGTGGACAGCCTTAATTGTAAGACACATGCTGTACTTACTTAGTTTATCTTTTTTCTGGTTATGTGCAGTTCAGCCATGTAATGTTGTTGTGTGCTCAGCAACAAGCCAACAGTAATTGTCTAGTGCAAGATTACGTTGTTGGTTCAGAACTAAATTGACAATTGAGGTGAGGTCTCCCAATCAATTCTGCTACGTAAAAGAATCCCTATATTTCGGCTACCTGTTCCTTCCAACTGAATGATGTTGAAATTTAATATCAGACAATCGAAAGGGACTTAAGAGGATCTCAGAGTAATTCTTGAAGCTCATGAAACTAGAAAGGATTACAAAAGGATTTCTGAAGACTTGAGCTTCTGAGTCCAAAATGTACAAGATAGTTTGAAATGGAGAACATTCTGTGTTATTGCTACCAATTGTAGGTGTGGGCGTCCCAGAACAATTAGTGTAATTGCCAACCAAAGAGGCTGGGGTTCTACAAGAGGCTAGGGTTCTACAAGAGGCTAGGGTTCAGGTTGAGGTCAGGTTTATCAGATGAATGGGCGAATCAGCCCTGTGACATCATTCCCATGCATGAAGTGTGACCTCAGGCAGTAGTAGTGACCTGAAGCAGGACATGCGTGCAGAAACATCAAGTGAAGTCCTTTTTTAATAGTTTAATTTCCCCAATTCATGCTCAATGATCTAGTGCGTTGATCTAACCGCTTTGACTGCAGTGGGAATGTTCTACTGATCTGTCAGCGTTGTTCTAGATCTATTTTTGTCATATCTGCAGGCTGTTACAAAGAGAGAACCTCTTTTAAATGCTATTGTAGGGTTGTTGTAGGGTTGGGGGGCTCTATAAGGGGCTAATTGAATTAGCGAATATATTTTAACCATGCTAGATGCCTTTTCCAACCAAACACACAATGTTATCTTCGTTTTATGTTCTTCGTACTTCCCAAGAGCAGTGGAGTGGATTGACATACACAGATTTCCCTTATATACAAGCAGGAAGAAATCAAGGGAAAAAATTTCCTAGGGTGATGTCACAGCCTTGACATCATCAAACAGTCAGACACCAAGCACTCTTCTAATTCTAGGCGAATGTTGTGATGGCTTATCCGTTCCGTGTGCTTTACAGAGTGTTAGTGGGAAGTCAGAGGAGTGCTGGGATTCTTAATGAGCGCAGTCATACTGCTCATTTCATGCTTAATAGAAAATCTGCCTCTCTTCTCTCACTGACACGCAGAAGCCTAACATCGTGCTTGCTGCATATAGATGGGAGAGTTCAGACACGGAACATGTTGTCAAATAGCTCATATGACACACCGGCCACGCCTGTTTCCGCAACACATGTACACACACAAGCACACACACTGAAGGAGTTCTTTAAGACATGCAACGTGTATATCCGTCAAATGAATTCATGCAATCAGTTGAACGCGTCACAAATTTATCTGCATGTGCTTTTGCATCTGCAATGCAACTTTGGAATCTGTTATTCCACAACGTTTATTTACAAATAGCGTATATGTGGTCTGATGTGTTAACACGCTCACACTGAAACTGAATTTGTGAATCTAGTGTTTTTGTGATGTCGGGACTGTCGTGCCAAGAAATGTTACAAACAAGTCCCAGTCCAATAAATCTTTCAATAAACCCTCTTGTAAACAAGGTTTGTTCCACACAATCCTTACAGAGGTGTTGGTCATCGATTAAAAGCCTGTAGCTCTCTCAACATCGCATGAAAAGCCATGTTGCAACACCTTTGTATTTTTGTAGCTCGCCTTTGGTGACCCATGTCCAGTATTCCATCAGCTCTGTGTTTATCAAGTACCTGTCACAGGTGAAAGTCAAGCAGTTAAAATGTATAATTATGAAACCGCATCTTATCTGAGGGTGAGGGCACGGAGTGGATAATGAATTATTAGAACGACACAGCACTGATGTCGATGAGCTATAGTGTTTGAGTTATATAACATAACATTGAGTCATTGATTTCAAACTCGGCAGAAGAACAGAGTCTGAACATTCCTGTTCCATCATGTTCCAAATTTATATCTGTTAACAAGTAACACAATCTTAGTATTAGTTTACTAATGCAGTTTTTTTTATTGGTTAGTAAATTTACCCCAGAATTTTAAATCTGTCATCATTCCATCCATCATTACAAACCCATATGAATTTTTTTTTGCTGAATACAAAAACAGAATATTTGAGGACTGTTTAAATGTTTTTTTTGTAATTGTAATGGAAAAGCTTGCGTGTTCCCAGGAAGAAAGAAAACTATATGACTTTCGAAGCATGTGAGGGTGTGGGAGTTTCATTTTGGGTGCTAATATTTCTTTAATATGCAGAGAAAACTATAAATAAGCCATTTTGGTTTGGTTGATTCACCAAAAGTGTATAAACGGTGAGCTTCGAGCACTATTAAACATTGTTCCGTTTATTTGGGGGAGCATCCCAACCAGCCAATCACAGCAACTATTGGCTTATTGAATAGCATGAGTTTGGGGCGGGGCCATCTGTTTGTCAGAGCAAATGGGAAACCTGTTTAAAAGCAGTCATTATTTTTGCAAAGCGATTTGGTAAAGCTGGTGGCACAGAAACGACACACTTCACCTTTAAACGCAGGTTCAATGGTTTGAGCAGCTCTTTTAAATAATTAATAATAATCTTTTAAATAATAAGGATTCGGAATGCAAGAAAACACACCAATTAAACCGCTGCTGAACGAGTGAATGCTACTGATAAAGGCAAGAACGGATGGAAAGAAGAAAGGATGAATATGACAGCTGGAGAGGGAGGTAGAAAAAGACTAGAGAGAGAGGAAAGGAAGAGGGGGCTGTTTTAAAATGAAACATGTGGGTGGGAAACAGAGGAAGAGGAAGGCTCTCGACATGCAGCTACAACATGCTTAAATCTAAACGGAGGCTTTCAAAATCGCGAGTACACAGATTGAACAAAAGAAATGCGATTTTTGAAGAGATGAATGAATTTGGAAGAACGTAGGGTGATCGCAGAAAGACAAAGGGGCAAATAAAGAAGTGATATAGGACGAGTGATCAAGAAAGAGAAGGAATATATAAGAGCTACACTGCAGTTTCCAAGCACAGATGGGGGAGTGAATGCGTGTTTGTGAACGAAAGAAAGAGAGAGAGAGAGAGAGAGAGAGAGAGAGAGAGAGAGGAAGAGATGTGTGACATGCCACAGGAGGTGGTGGTTAAATAGAGGGGATTGAAGAGTGTTTTCAACCCTGTCTTTTTCTTAATAATTACTTTTTACGCTCTCTCTCTCTCTTCCCTTCTGTCTCTGTCTTTCTCTACCTCACCCCAACGCCAAACACGCTCTGTGGGCTGCATTGGTTGTCATGGCAACCGCTGCTACATACAATTCTATATATATGTAGAAGGAAAGCTAGAGAGGAAGACGAGTGAGATAGGAAAAGGCAGAGAGAGAGAGAGAGAGAGAGACACAACATGAGTTGTTGGACTCGGGCTAAGAGACCATTAGACACACATGCGTCAATTCTAACCCCAGGTGGGAAGACAGAAATGTACAAAGTGGAGGAAATTGTACAGTATGGTACATAATAAAGTTAAGTATTGTTTAAAACCATGTCTGAGTGTGGCCACGGCCATCCCTAATGCAGTGCTCTGCCTTTAATACGAGTTCAACTTTATCCACAGCATTCGTGACATAATGTTGATTGCCACCGAAAATAGTTTTGACCTGTTACTTCACTGTTTAAAAAAATTTAAAAAAAAAAAAAATCATGGTTTCAGTAATATACTTCAATAGTATAATGTAGAATCAGAATCGGAAAGCATATATATTGAGACTAAAGAAAATTCCAAATAAATCAAAACTTTCATGTATCAACATACAGTATTGGGTGCTTCATTTATAATTTTCCGAAAACTTAGAGTGCAGTTAATTATTTGTCATGCTATACGTGCTAATTGATGACGGCAGATTTAGATAGCGGATAGATCAGAAAGCGTTGTTTGCGTGGTAGTTTCTTAATCGGCGTATTGTCTTCATCAGGTTAATATTGTAATGTTGTTCATGTAAACATAGTAAACATATACATTTGAGTTGTGTGTTTTCTGTGGTACTCAACAGCATGCTAACACTGCTCATACTTGACATGTGGCCCATGCCGTTTTCTCACTTACGGTGGCAATAGTTTCATACACAAATGCTTTTGTCATGACAGCGAGGTCGGCTGAAAGTATCTTGTCTATACTGTTCAACGAGTGAAATATGTTTCCCACAAACGCACATCCTGAGTACAGGTGATAGAAACGACTCCTGCCCATAAGCCCCTAGTCTTAAACCATCATCATCGTTTCCCAGTTGTAGTAGTTGGGACCAAAGTGGCGTTTGTCACCAGTGACAGGTGGCCAAAGGACCGAATAAATAAGTTATTGAAAAGCCATTCATCCTTTCATTCTTGCCCCATGGAGTCAGTTGTATTGGAGCCGAGTGTTGATGTGCGCATTCAGACGGTTGCTAGGGAGCTGGGGTCTAATCCTAAGACGGACTGGTGGTGTTAGACGTCTACATGCTGTAAGTAGTGCACAGATACACACAAACAAACAATCACACACTCTCGTGTTTGCTAGGCTATAGTGTTCCGCCGATCAGTTTTATGGAGATCAAAGACCAGAATTCTCATGAAAAACCTGTGGCGGGCTTCCAATAAGCCTCAACACAGCTTAATGCCCATGCAATCTCTGTTTCCTACTCAATTCCGTATTTCTGAATTCATCCCTTTTTCTCCTGTGGTTCCCGTCACAGTATTTCTGTAATTTCAGTCCCATGGCACTTTACAGCCCACTGGAGAGACAAAAAGACGTCAAAGTCAGAGGAGATAAAAGAGAACGAGAGGAACGGGTCTGATGAGCTTCAGCCATTTTCACATCAGGTTGTTCTCTGCCTCGTCTCAGAGCAGACCTGTCTCATTTCTCCTCCGTGGTTCTTCTTTTTTCTTTTCATTTTTCTCCTCTTGTTTTCCTTCTTCACTCCTCTTCTTGGTTGTTCTGCGCTTCTTGTTCTTTATTTCTTTTCTCTTGTGGTTTTTTTCACGTCAAATTTTTTCCCCATTTCTTTGTTTTTTTTCTCATTTTTTCTGGCTTTATCTCTTCTTCTTTTCTTTCCTCTTCTCCTCTTCTTCTCTCCTCCTTCGTAGTCGACACGTTCCTGTAATTCTTGATTCATTATACAAATGCACCATGGATGCATAGACAATGCAAAAGCTCTCCCTCTCTGTCTTTCTCTCTGTCTCCATCTCTTTCTTTTTTTAATCACTTGGGGTGTCTTGATGTCACATGGAAGTGCTTTAGCATCGTCCTTCTGCGTGTGTGTGTGTGTGTGTGAGGCTGTTCTTAGAGATCACAGGAGACTGAGAGTGTCTGAGAGATCAAAGAGGAAACATATGAAGACACCAGGCATGCCAAAGATCACTAGGTGTGTGTGTCTGCAATATATACTGCAGATCACATAAAGATGTGACTGTGACATTATGTCAATGTGACATCAGAAAAGAGACACAAACCAAGACGTGTGTATGCGCTTGAGTGACTCGGGTTTGGAAGGACCCTGTCATTTCTGACTCTGTTTGTTTGTGTTTGTTAGGGCACTGTACGATCAAAGAGCTTTTGTTAAACCAAGTGTGTGTGTGTGTGCGTGTGTCACCATTTAGCTTCATGCTCTTTTGTTCAGGGTGAGAGAGGCAGCTGCTTAATTGGACAGACAGTTCCCTCATCTCACTCACTCACACACTCACACACACACTCATGGACACGCTCACGCAGTCTGTCACTGACAGAATAACACTTTACTTGTATCACTAGAGACCGTTCACACACACTCTGACCACACAGTGTTCAGAACACACAGTTTAGCCAAAACAACACACTAAATAGCAATACACATGAGCCCAGGAGAAACACACTCCCCTTTATCATAAACACACAAATACACACACACACACATAGACACACACACAGCTGGTATATAATAAAGCAATAGGCAATGAGAAGTCATGTATTACAGTGGTTTTATTATAGTTACAGTGTGTTTGTAGGCACAACATTGAAGCAAATTGTATTTTATAATATGACCAAAGCAATATGACTTCTAAATAACTTCAATAAATAATAACCAAATTAAATTTATTAATGGCACCAATCGAAAACAAAAATCTCCAACCTATATTGGAGTTACACATTGTTATATATTAGCCTGAATAGGAGATTTTGTAGATACGTTGACATACATACATACATATACATATAACGTGGCAATCAAACCTGCAACCTGGGGCGCAACCTCAAACCATGATCTGTATTAATAGACCACCATGTAATTTATCATTCTACCACCTGCCCTAAAAGCACTCGCATATGAATCTGTGTGTGGAAGGTTTAGACCGGTGATTGACAGTGAGGTTGTAAAGACTTATTCACCAGAGCTCCATCGCTCGCGCAAACACGCGCCTGTACGGGGACGTTAGGTGTGGGAACTGGGCATACTGTGGGCTGTGAAGCAGTGGTGTGACACGTGACATAACAGCATCTCAGCTGTTGTTGTGTTCATTATGAATCATTATCATACAGGCACACACGTACGAGACAGACGCGTTATATGCAAATGCAGAAGCGAAGGCATGCACATGCATTGTTTTAGTCATCTTAATGCTGAGGCCAAACATACAGCCATGCCAGCGCAGCACTAACACACAGCTCATAAATATGTAATATCCACTCTGCTGTCTACTCAGCAACAAACATGGAAATATTAGTAATCTCAACAGCACTGCGTTGTAACCTGTAATCTACTGTTACCAAAGACAGTGTGACTAGCAAGAACACCATAACATCATAAACTTCAATTCCAACACACTCCAAATGCTAATAGTAAAATTACACAGGTGGTGCTAATGATTCAGGAGATTTGCTTTTTTGATACAGTTTGTGTCTTGATTCAAGCTGTTGTTTTTCTGTAGGTGTCTGTGCGTTTGTGTGTTTGTACACTTAGTGTTTGTATGTGCATATATGTGTATCGCATTGTGTGTGGGGAGTATTTTTTTCACTCTAATGGCATCTTTAGCTAGAACGTAACGATGGAAACCACGTTGCCACGGAAACACTGCATGTCTTTTTGAATTAGAAATCTCTCCATATACACGCCCTTTTCTCTCTGTCTCTCTCTCTCACTCTTCTGTTACTGTTACTGACAGTGCAGCTGTCCATAGTCAGGAAGTGTCGGAGCAGAAAGATATTCAAACTCAAATGAAAATACAGCGCCGAGAGAAAGAGTGAGAAAGGAAGCGAGATGGACTTCCTTGAAGGGAAAGTTAAAATAATTACCTCCCTCAAAAACGAGGGGCGAGGAACTGAAATGCAGAGATAAGGAAAGTAGCAGAGGATAACAGCTGTAAGGCGAGGGGTAGTGAAGAGAGAGAGATTGCTTATTCTGTGGTACAAACGCTTCTGGCTTTAAATAACATCGTACAGCTCAATCTGTTTTATTTAAAGCTGAATTAACACTATACAATACTAATACTTCTGCTGCTTCTAATGGGAATTAATTTCATGTGAGAAAACACAAAATCTCTAGAAAGTGTTTACGTTAAAACAAAATCACTAACTAAACGTAAACGGCATTTTTTTTAAAAAAGGTTAACTTTTGCAAAAGCAGTTGTGCGTTGTTTTGTAATGGTAGCTATTGCATTAACTAATGTTAAGTTATAGAACCCTATTGTACAGTGCTATCAACAAAAACAAATAATATATTCTTTCTAAAAATGTAAATGATTGGAGCTTGTCTCATTCTGTAGAAAGTTCCACATCTTTGGGGCATAATGGCTAAAAGCAGCTTCTCCTGATCTCTTGATGGCTTGCATAACAATATTCAAAACACCAAAAAATCTGCATTTGAAGACCTTAGAACTATGATTTGGAAATTCATTCGGAAATTCGGTGCCTTAAAAGCCAACAGTACAACCTTAAAATCAATCATACACCTAAAGTGCGGCCAGTTCAAACCAAACTAACTAAAGCAGGTGTCATGTTTTAGCTAATGCGTACTGCAGCTGGAGAGCGTGAGAGGAAACTTGGGAGGATGAGGGTGGAGTGAAAAGGTGGAGAATGAGGGGGAGGAATAACGAGCGAGTGACAGGGAAAGGGATGACGAAAGCGAGATGAATTGAAGGGGAGAACTTGGGAGGTGGAGGAAGATCTGTGTGAAAAACGGAGCGCTGCCAGAGATGGAGGATTCGGAGAAAGTGAGCTGTCATAAAAGAGGGAAAGTATATGGATGAGAAGGGATGGGCTGGCCGATGAATAAATGGGAAGAGGAAGAAGAGATGAATATGTGTGAGATGAAGGAAAAGAGAGAGAGAGAGAGAGAGAGAGAGATGGGATGTAGAGATACAGTAGAAGGGTTATGAACTGAATGGCGCCATTTTACACAGTTCCTGACTTTCGCTGAACGCACACACACGTGTACACACTCGCTCATGTAACACACTAATAACAGAAAGAAATTGGAGGCATTTTTCCATATTGAGGCTCAGCGCTCTATAAAGCCTGTATTCATTACCCTAATGAAGCCTAATGAAAGTGTCCCCGTCAGTCGCAAACACCAGAGATCACAGCAGAACAACCTGTTCTCCAGCGCTGCCGTCCGGTCCTCAGCTAATCACCTCAGTAAACACACTGTTTTGGTTTCGTGTGGATGTCTTTTGCCCAATCCAGTGCTCAGGACCCCCGTATCGAACAGATCATTTTATAAAGTAGTGACTTTGTTCATGAAAACCAAAAACAAATTGGTTGGTTTTAAATGTTCAAGTTCTTCCGCTGGGTGACAACTGAGCAAAGGTGAAAAAAAATCCAATGCTTATTTTTATGCAGAACTAAACGGTCAACATTGCAGATGTGTGTGTGTGTGTGTGTGTGTAGCTTCTCTTCTGTATTTCCTTTTAAACTCTTTGCAATTTTCTCAGTGTTCCTCTCCATTTCTTCCCTCACCACCTTGAGGTTATTTAGCCTGTTTAAAGACCATCAATACATACTAATGCGGCTTGCGCGCGTGTACACGCCGCACCCACACCCCAGCGCCTCTGATCAAGATCAAGCACCGAGCTTTCAGCGGAGAACTCACGGCACATGTGTGTGTCTGTGTGTGTATTTTGGTTCCTCCACAAAGCTTACATGTGTCAGTAAGTGACTAATTGCCTTTATCTTCTGTGTTACTAATGAGTTCTATTAAATGAAAAGACCAGAGGATTGAATTACCACAGGGTCGAAGGAAATGAAAAATATCAACTCTGCCTTCATAGTGTCCCTCTTTTCTTTCCCCCGTTTATATTTTCTCTTATATTTTTCATATTCTATCCATCCTGTTTTTGCTATTTGTGCCAGTCGGTCTATGTCCCCCATTCGGCTGCGCTGTGAGGTACAATTGACAGGCTTGGCGTATTTGACGCAGACGAACGGCGTACGTTTCAATCGGACCGAAACTTTCTCCCACTGTATCGTGTGTAAAAAACAGGATGAGAACATGAGATTGGAGCAGCTCGAGTACGCCGGAGCTCTTTGCGACTAGAATTTGCATTAAACCAGATTTTAGAGAGCAGATCTGTTTTGATTACGTATTCATTGGATGAAAAAAGGGATAAAAGTGTAAAGTGAGAACATAAAAGAAATAAAACAGCCTGAATAGAAGAAAAGGTATAAAAAGATGAATGTGAATCTTATACTTTTGTTCCTTTACTCTCGGTTTTACGGCTGATAAACGCTGGGGATGTCTCATGATGGTGTCACATCTCATTGGTGATGGTGTTGAGCTCAGACCGCGTGTTTGACATTCATGATCTGTAGTATTCATATGTTAAGTGGTATTTGTGGTTGCTTTGAAAGATGAAGTTTTGCGTTGAATGTTCTGCACGTTTATGTATTTACGCAAGTCTTTTTAATATGAAGTGTTTAATGCATGTGATGTGTGTGTGTCTTATGTGTACGATAAAAGGTTTTGAGTTGGAATGTGTGTTTGTGTGTCTTTTAAAGATGAAGTATTACAGTTTATTTCAGTCTGACAGAGTCTCATACTCCAAAGTCATGGTGAGGGAGCCCAGCTGTGTGTGCATGTGTGTGTGTGTATAGGCATGTTTGCATGTGTAACAGTGATGAGGTGACTCATGTCTGCTTTGGGTTTTATTGTGTGTGAGTTTGTTCCTTCCGGTTGTCTTTAAATGTCTTTGTGTTAGCACGTCCTCACATGCTGTACATTGGCATGCTGTATGCTGTTAGCGTGTCAGATATGACATTCTGAATTTAACTCTGTGTCGAGAAAACACTCGCCTTGTGTGTTTATAAAATAAAGGCGTCAAAAATTAAACCCATTTTAAACGAGTTTATAAAGAGTGTGGAATGTTTCGGCTACTTTATGTAAATGTGTCAGGCATCTCGCGTGAGGTTGTGGCACGGAACGGAGTCGAGACACGCTTGGCTTGCGGAGAAGCACGAATAACCGATTTGCATAACGGCACTCGCATGTGTTTAAACACAGAGGTTAGGAACACTAGCCCTAAGGGTTGTTTTAGCGAGGCTGGCAGTACCGCTGGGAATACAAGCTTAGACTCTGTGTGAGCTGGTAATCATTGATGCTCGTGGCCCTTGTGCATATTTAGTTGTTTTTTTCACAGATGAATCAATCTCATAGCAAAGAAATAAATGCTTTGAAAGCCGTCATCACCTAAGGATAAAATTGCAATGGGAAGAGTTTTATCTCGCCTTATCACAGACCGGCGCATTATTGGGGTTTGCAACCAACCTTTGCCCTCATACCGGATGCCACAGCAAACGGAATACAAGTCAGTAACAGTTTTTTGTCGCCTGTTTAAACTGGGCAGTGTGAGATTTATCCTTATATTAGTGTTGGGGACATGAAGGAAGAGATCTAGGTTTTAATTATTCATACCTCATTTCCTGCTGCCCACATTAACGGTGAATCTCTGGGCCAGAAAAGACCTTTCGCATATTAGAATTGTTATTTGCGCAAATATTGACAGTTCATTATCGCGCTTGAGTTATTAGTGCGACCGATAATTATATTGGACAACAAAGTCTCGGGTTTTATACAGAAATAAATGGGTGGTAATTTTGGAACATTATACATTCAGAGTAAAAATTAGATATAATTAAAATTTGGCCGTGAGGGAAGAGATTTAGGGAAATGTTTTTTTAATGTTAGAAAGACAATGTATTCTCTCTTTTCACATCATGTCAAGCCCACTTAGTGAGTCAGAAACGTATCTGCAATGTTTTTAGGAGATGCAAAAAGTCCTGTTAAATTTAGCAGGAGTGACTCCTCTTGGTCCGCTGCAGATGCTCTGCGCTAACATGGCTGAGGCCTCACTTCTCGAAACTGAAACTATAAACATCACACCTGTCATACCAGCAGGGTTATGTTGAGACTACAGCCGAATATCAGCACGGATGCCTTTTTTTGATTCACGAGCTTTCAATTCAATGTGACTACTGTCAATTCAATAGAAATTGGAAACATCACATTCAAACGCAGCAAAATGTAACAACTTTTTGAATTCTGTAATGTGATATATAGTATTTTAAAGTTAAAGAGGGTTTTTAACAAGAATAAATAGGAGGGATTTGATTTTAGGCATGAGGAATTGATTGGTTTGTGAAAGTGGGGTCCAGGGTGTTTGGGGGGGGGGCGGAGGGGTTGGGTTATGTTGTGATAAAAAACATGTTTTCCCAGCATCACTGTTTGTTACATTACTACTGTATTTGTACAGTAGTTTGTGACAGGATGCGCAGTGGACCGGTAGTTAGAGGAAAGTGGCTGACTGTGGTCAGACTGACGTCAGGAGAACAGAAAATCATTTCAGAAGAGCCATTTATTACATTTCGATTAGAAATAATGAAGACAAGAAAATGTTTCTCCATAACAACAAGCACAGTCGAATCCCACAGACGCAGTAAACGCTAACATGTTGATGGAGCTGTGGTTCCACATCGCAGCGTGGGGAAATGGCAAACAGTATTTACGTCACTCCTGTGGAACTGATTTCAAACGTTCCTTCCTGGAATTCATAGAGAGAGAGAAGAAATCGTTTAGATGTTCCTACAAAACAATCACTTTTGTTGAAGGAATGAGAGAAACGATGAGGGGGTTTGGAATACATGTGCTACCGGCTACGCCATAGAAAGAGACATAAATTAGACCAAAGAACAGATAAAAGACAACAGAGAGACAGACCAACAGTGCTGGTGACGAGAAGAATAAGACATGATACGACCAAGACTGATGATGGTGGAGAAAGTTTGAACAATTAATGAGCCTGGCAGCATGTCTCATTTTCTCGAGGAGGGAAACTGCAAGGATAAGGGATGAGGGGGGAGAGGAGAGGTGAAAGTCTTTGCTCTCATTTCCCTCAGAGGGGCCTAAAGGCATAAAAAACTGGAAAAAGAGGGAGAATTGAATGAGGTCATGGTGTTTCTGACATAGAATCGTAGGCGATGGCTAATATATGAGCGTTATTTTATTAAGTTATTAACTAGACAATACTTTGCATCTGTGTTTTTCTGATGTACAGACCCGCGCTAACCAATAGAAGCCGTCGAAATGTTCATTCCCTGTCAGTCCGCACACGACTAACCTCTTATTTACAGCGGAGCTTTGACAGAACATAAGCGCCGTCAAAAAGGCTTTACGATCAACAGCTTACGCAATGATTCGTCTTGTATGTGGGCTACAGCGCTCGGCTCGGGGGAGAGAAGCGCTGTCGTAGTGCTACAGGCATTAGTGTATTATCAATAATATGTTTTTATGGTATTGTTTACCTCCATGACGTTGATTAACGCAGGCCGGCAGATGCACCGCGGGCTCTCAGCACC
>JAZGTJ010009588.1:0-15474 GCA_036877575.1 Botia almorhae
TTTCTAAAAATTGGCAGTAGGTCTGAGAGTTGATTTTGAGTCCATTTTCAACCCAAAAAGGTCCAACTAGCTCATCTTTAATAATACCTGCCCATACCAGTACCCCACCTCCACCTTGCTGACGTCTAAGGCGAAGCGGAGCTCTGTGTCCGTTACTGATCCAACCACGGGCCTATCCATCTGGTCCGTCAAGAGTCACTCATCTCATCAGTCCACAAAACCTTTGAAAAATCTGTCTTCAGATATTTCATAGCCCATTCTTGACGTTTGTTCAGAGGTGGTCGGGTTTCAGCCTTTCTTACCTTGGCCATGTCTCTGAGAACTGAACACCTCGTGTTCTTGACACTCCAGGTAGGTTGCAGTTGTGGAATATGGCAGCACTGGAGGATAATGGGTTCCTGGTAGCTTCATGTTTGATTCTTCTCAAATCTTTGGCGGTTAATTTGCGTCTTTTCTTCTCGACACGTTTCTTGCGACCCTGTTGACTATTTGCTACAAAACGTTTGATGGTTCTGTGATCACGCCCCAATATCTTAGATATTTCAAGAGTGCTGCATCCCTGTGAAAGACTTTTTACAATTTTTGACTTTTCAGAGTCAGTTAAATCTCTTTTTTGGCCCATTTTTCCTGAGGAGAAGAATCTGCCTAATAATTATGCACACCTTGATATAGGGTATTGATCTCCTTAGGCCACACCCTCCCTCGTTACACAAATACACATTACCTAATATGCATTAAATCCAATAAACATTCAAGTTTATACAGCTTGGAGTTGGAAATTATGGATAAAAATGATGATATGGTCAAAATACTCACTTGCTTAATAATTGTGCACACAGTGTATACCTGTGAAATTATTACATCAGTATTACTAAGCAGCGTGCGTTGTTGTGTTGCTTGGCAACTAGTATGCTGAATTGTTTCTGAAGAAATACATTGCTTGATTTATAATTTGTTATTAATAAACTACCATTAAACAATTTTTTCTTGGGTCTTATTGTTTTATTAACCATGAACATCCCTGATAGCTGTTTGGTGACGACTTCTGGTAAGCACGTCAAAAGGGAGGCCCACTGTCTTTGATTTTGAAAACACCTGCCATACACTATAGCCAGTTGTTCTGCTTTAGTTGACAATGAATCAAGGCCTTCCTAATGGATGCCTTTGCACTTGCCCAAGACACCATTTAAATTTTTTTAAATTCATTGTTCTTTCAAAGGGTGTCTTTGTATCATTATGCTATCATATTATCACTATATTAGTGGCATAAACGGTCCTATAATGACAGTATCATTTATCACAATCATTTTGGGACAATATACAGTGCATTCAGGAAGTATTCACTTACCTTCACAATTTTGTTGTTGCAGCCTGATACTAAAATAGATACATTTTAAATTATTTTTTTCATAATCATAATGAAAGTAAAAAACTGTGTAACTGATTTTCATTGAGGATATCTCTATTCCGCTTTCCCTCAACCTTGACCAGACACCCAGTCCTTGCTGCTGAAAAACACCCCCACAGCATGATGCTGCCACTATTATGCATAACTGTTGGGATGGTATTGGGCAGATGATTAGCGATGCCTGGTTTCCAACAGACACAATATTTATCATTGAGACCAAACAGTTTAATCTTGGTTTCATCAGACCAGAGAATCTTTAGTTTGAGAGTCCTTCAGGTGCATACTCCTATAGTGTTCCTGTAGCTCAGTTGGTAGAGCATTCCTCTAACACTGCAAAGGTCATGGGTTTGAGTCCCAGGGAGCACATACACTGACAAAATGTATGACTTGATCGAACTGTAACTCTCTTTGGATAAAAGTGTCTGCCAAATACTTAAATGTCCTAGCAGGCTTTCATGCATTTTGCACTGAAAGGCTTCTGTCTAGCCACTCTGCCATAAGAGTGCCACTCTGCCCAGATCAGTGGAGGTCTGCAGTGATGGTCAACCTTCTGGAACTTTCAAGCAGATCTCCAAACAGGCTCACTGGAGCTCAGTCAGAGTAACCATCAGGTTCCTGGTCAAATCTTTTACTTAGGCCCTTCTCCCCCAGTTGCTTTAAAAGGTAGAACTGTTACTAATGACTTAACAGAACTTTAAAAACACTTAAGCAGTTCAGGGGAAATATTCAGTGACAGCCTTAAGGCTCCTTAGGGTTTTTCTTGCAACCCCTGTTTTACTAAGGGTACCCTTAACCTTATAATTAAGGGTTTTCATGCAACCGAGCCCTAAATACTATAATACTCTAAATGTGATATTTCAGTTTTAATACATTTACCGACATTTCTCAAATTATATT
This sequence comes from Botia almorhae, assembly GCA_036877575.1. Lineage (NCBI taxonomy): Eukaryota > Metazoa > Chordata > Actinopteri > Cypriniformes > Botiidae > Botia > Botia almorhae. The sequence continues at coordinate 2,306 of JAZGTJ010009588.1, forward strand.
TCACTTCGTCATTATGGGGTACTGAGTGTAGATTAATAATAAAAAATAATGTATTAGAATGCAACATTAAATTGATAAAAATGAAGGAGGTCTGAATGCGCTTGACCTTTGCAGTTTTGACACTAGTCAAAGTAAAACACACGAAACTGAAAATTAACGATCTTCCCTTTTCAATACTGAAAAAATCAATAAATGCTATTACAAAAGCCGAAAGGAAAACGTCACCAAGAGATAAAACATGGCATATGAACAGTATCAGAGAGCATTAAGCAAGGCATAGACTACATATGACATAGTGAGTTCACTATGCTATTCAATGACCTTGTCAGAGAAGGTACCAGCCAGGTTAAAGTAACCAAACAAGGAAAACCAAAACTGCAATTCTTCAATGACAGGGGTTACGGAGTAACTTGTTTACAGAACTGTCCACTTCTCCACTGCTGATCATCAGACTTCACATGCAAAGACATAACCTTTATTTTATCTGAACTATCAGCTAACGCTTTAGCATTCAGCAAGGCTAATGGTGGTCATTTTGCGAACACGACGACCGGCTTGTTAAAATTAAAATAATTAAATAAGAGGTTTTCTATTCTTGAAAACCCTATAGAACATTGTACTATACTGGTATATTGGTAGTTTATTTACTTACATTACGAACTTGAGCAACCACTGCCTCACTGATTCGCCACAGAGATGCAGCCATGTTGAGCCTCCAATGCGCACTCGGGTCAGGGTTCTTCTTCTGAAATTCAAACACGGTTGGCAAGCCAGTTAATGGTGTGTTACTGCTTCCTACTGACCTGGAGTAAGGAACGTTAACAAAATTACTTGAAACTAGTAAAATCAACCAGAATCTATACATTTGTTTTTATTTATATTCTGGAATATATTTCTGTGTTTTTAAGACATAAACATCACTGCATACCACACTTTGTCCCTTCAAACCATTTTTTAATTAAAACGTCTTTAATCAGTGGTGCTTGCGAAGCAAAGCATCACTATTATTATCCCACATACTTCTTTTTCTGGACAAAAAACTCGTCCCGCACGGTTTGTCGTAGACCCATGAATGAGGTGCCAAATCGATCGGCTTCGTGGGGTGTGTGCTATGACTTTTATAAACGATCGTGTACGATGTTTTTGGGGCGTACGGAAAAGTGGGAGAACAAATTCCATAGACTTAACATTGGGCTGAAGTTTGTGACGTTATAGCCCCGTATCAGAATGTCGTAGAGACTTGGGGGTGAATCCCAAAAAGTATGGTATTATTGATCAAAGGAATTTTGTCTCACTATTCCGTGACATTCTCTTTTCCATCTCTGTGTTTGGGTTCTTATTCTATTAGAGATCAAAAATGTACTTATTGATAAGAAGTGTTTTCATTAATAGACTTTCCCCAAATCGACTCAGACGTCACCATATTTTTAAGGATTTTGATTCAAAAGATTTAAAAGACATAAGTTACCTCTCTTTTCCAATTTTCCCAAAAGTAAAAGAGCTTCCATTTAAAATAATAAATTATATATATCCATCAAAAGAATTCCTTAGGTCAATATTTAATATTGAAAAAAATTCTTGTCAATTTTGTGAAAATGATATTGAAACCACTGAGCACATTTTCTTCAAATGTATTTATTCAAAGTTGTTTTGGTCTCATTTAGAAAACATAATGTCCTGTGTCAATATCCAGATTATCCTTCTAAATTATAAACAAATTAAGTTTGGAGTGTTTAAAAAAGATTGTACACAACACTTTCTGGTTAACAACCTTCTTTGTTGTGGTAAATTTTTTATTCACAAATGCAGGTTTCTGAAAACTGCCCCTTCTTTCCCTCATTTTTTTATAAATGATCTTAGAATTATCACTTCATCTCTGTGTCTTATAATATTTTATAACCCCTTTGCAAAGTCATGTAAATGTATTTCATTTATTATTTATTTTAATTATTTATTTTATTGTAATATTCTTTTATCTTGATTTTGTAACTCAAATTTGGTTACTACTATGTATATACTTTACAGTTATGTACTTGCAATTGTATATTTTGAAATTTGTATTTTGGTTAATTTAAAGCCCGTTTGATTTGTACATTTTTTGATTTTCAATAAATAAAAATAAAAAAATTATTAAAAAAATTTACAAAAAGAGACTTGGTATCATATAGAGCTCATATCGCTCGGCTTAGTAAGCAGCAACAACTTGTGACATTTCAACTTCATAGTTGATTTCTGTTTTGCCCTGCTAGGGTGTCTATCTACACCCTAGCAACCATGTAATTAAATGAATAAGCCATGTCTCAACATTAGAACATTGTAGAGACGTGAATGGGCTTATTTGACTTGGGCTGTCAGTGGGCTTTAGGTATTGCCCTGGCAGCATCCTGAGCACACCCTAGGAACCTATATATTTTATACATATTTTAGTATTTCTATCATGCTAAGTCATGTTAAAATCATGTTAACATAATTTACATTTACACATTTGGCAGACGCTTTTATTCAACGCGACTTACATTGTATTACACTATACATCGTTTCTGAGTATGGGCAATCCCTGGGATCGAACACATGACCTTGGCGTTGTTAACACCACGCTCTAACCACTGAGCTACAGAAAAGCCTAGCATGTTACTTCATGCTAACATCATGTGTGATCATGCATTGTGTTAAAACATGTTGATGAAATATTCTTGCCCAAGTTTTGCCCCGGCAAGCACCACTCACATTTTCTTTATCTAGTTGTTGTTATAGTGTGAGGTTATTTGTACAATGAGTATTTATTTCTGTTATTTTATTTTCCAGATACCTCAAATACAATTCCTCAAAATGCAAAGTGAAAATATGTAGTTTAAAAAAAACACCCAAAAGCAGATGTTTCAACATTTGCTTTCTTCAAAGCTCATGGAACAAATAGCAACATCACTGAGCTTAATCTGTAAGAGAGGGGTAACTACCAAATCAGTGTATCCTCCATTAATTTAATATTTGTATCAAATAAAAAAACAAATGTGACTACAATCTCCTCTATAGGTATGAATGAAAAGATATTAGTTTATAAGGCAATGAACAAGATTATGACTTGGATTTTGTTAAGAAAACAAAACTGGACCAAGGATGTGTCCAAAAGTGTCTGAGAAGTGCCCGTCCTCTCTGTTTTAAAAAAAATGTCTATCCAAAATTGAAAAAGCTCACATCACAACGTGAGCCACCATCTTTCGATGCGCTGGTTTCCAGTGCTTGGATCCTAAGAAAAAAAATCTTTGCATCTCAGCCACAAGAACATTTTCTGTTCCTAAATCTAACCTTACTCTACCAGGACAACTCCATCACCCCCATTTAATGACAGCATCCATTAAGGATCCTTGTTGGTCTTGTATGGGCTTGCTCAAATACCACAACCTGTCTATTATGTTCATCTGTATACTAATGAGGGAGCTTATGATTTGAAGCAAAAATCTTACACCAGTTTCTAAGAACCGTGTGCTTTATTTTTTAAAATGTGAATTGTATTTGGCCTTAGTGAGAATAAGATGAGAAAATTCGAAACGCAAAGCTCTAGACAGAATTATTATTGGCTACACAATGATTCTACACCAAGCATAGAAAGCAAACTAAAGTAGAAATGCACTTTCATTAAAAGTATAAAAAAATAAAGAGCTGCTGGTAGTGAAGAGCTTCAAGAAGAACATGGTACATGAAATTACACCAAGAATACCGAAGCACAGCTCGTCTCAAAACTGAAGCATGGCTTGTCTTAAAACTGAAGCATGTCTCAAAACCCACTGCTCACATCATCATTGCTTATAAGCAGTTGGCCCCTGCTGATTGGTCCATAAAAATATGCATTGGCATGCCATTGGTCCAGGTGCATGCCATATTTACACACTAATGCAGGTCTTCCAAGTGAAGTTCAAATCTAAAAGACAGGAGAGGCAGGTGTCAGTCAATACAGTATTCTTTCAAGTTAACATTTATAAAACCTTCATTTCTGACATTGTGTAACCAATTTACATTTAGGCATCTGGCAGACGCTTTTACCCAAAGCGACTTACATTGCATTATACTACACATTGATCACTATACATTGAGTATGTGCAATCCCTGGGATCGAACCCATGACCTTGGCGTTGTTAACGCCATGCTCTAACCACTGAGCTACAGGAAAGCATGAAATTTCAGTTCATCCACATTTTAATTGATTCTCTTCTACTGGATATTTACTAATGAACATCACTACTAAAGCACTGCAAGCAGAAATATTAATTAATTACTCTCAAAGAGTAAATTATTTAGTTTAAGTCATAACATGGTGGCTTTTTACCAGTAAACAAATATTTTACATTTACCTTTACGCATTTTATCCAAAGCGACTTACATTGCATTATACTATACATTGTTTCTGAGTATGTGCAATCCCAGGGATCGAACCAATGACCTTGGCATTGTTAAGGCCATGCTCTAACCACTGAGCTACAGGAAACCTTTTTTTACCAGGAAATTTTACCATTACAGTCACTATATACATAATCACTGAATACAACACAGATACACAATTTAAACAAAAACTACATTGTTACGTTTCTGGAAGGGGAGTCGTAACAAGCCACCTGTTTTGATCAAATGTCCATGTGTAAAGGGCAATCTGGGCATGCTTGTTTTATATTTAAAGTTGATTGCTACTTAATTGCTATCGGGATGTAAAGAGACTTTCAACCAGCATTACAAATAATGTAACTGGAAAATATTGTCCAGTTGTAGTAGAAGTACAGTATTAAAAAAGTACAGTATTACAAAACTGGAGATGATCCACGGCTGAACTGATGGAAACTCACCTTCCTCAACTGTAGAATATCATTTTAAAAATAAAAGCCACACTACCCACTAGGGTTGTCACGATACCATGATCGTGAGTAGGATCATGATTCCATGCGATATTGTATTAATTCTTAATTCAAATCTACGAAATGAAGCAATTTTCAGAAATACAAAGATATAAATGAAAACACACCAAATTGGAATCTGTTGGCATTCACAGCAGATTGGTTTTCTGTCATCAATAGGTTTTCAACGTGAGTTTTTTAAGAGACTGTCGCGGTCAACCGTTGTATGTAAATTCATTGAATTCACGGGAACAGACCATTGCAAATTAAAAACTAACTGAATCAGATGCGTGTTTGAACTGAAGCATCAGAAAACGCACGATACATATATGGCGCGATTTCTGCACAGTATTTTGAGCACTTCAAGGGCACGCAGAAAGATGATAGAACAAAAAAAGACACTATATTATTTATGTGCAGGCACAAGTGTTCGAACATTTTAGCAACTGCACCACAGGCCACATACAACATTACATATGGTAGAACCGCAATGACGACACTACAGTTTAAAAAATACAGTGGCACCGCGAGTATTTTCGACCCTTAGTATCGCGATACTACCGTAGTACCGGTAAACCGTGCAACCCTAATCACCCCTTTAATTTTCACAGCAAAATTTCCTGTGTATACACAATTTAGAAGTTTATATTTAGTAATTATAATTTATGATCTCTATAATTTATGAGAGCAAACACAATAATAACTCCATAACTAAAGGATTCTGAGATACCAAATGCATCAGAAAAAGTCCAAATTTGCACCGAAAGCAAAGTTTAATGCAAGGAGGGCAGCACACCTGCCCCTGCCTTTGCCTGGTAAAAGACACTGTTGCCATGGTAACGTTTATTCCCCTCTCACCATTTTTTGTTCCTGGGCTTCAGCTCCTCAGCTGCATTCCTCAAAAAGATGTAATTTTTTTTCTGGGGATTATAGTATTCATGTCCCTGTTACACACAGAACAAAGTGAACAGAGATTAAGAAACAATGAGATGAATACTCCACTAGGGACAAAAATGTGTACTTCAGTAAATGTCTGTTTTGGCATTTAAAATGTAGATCATTTTAAATGTCAATACTAAAGGCAAAACACAGATGCAAGAATGTGAAGCTTGTCATTCGTAGGTGGAGCTTATCAAAATTTGTCGGGCCTAAGGGTGGACGTTCACACCAATTAAAAACAAATTATTGTTAAATGTATTGAGATTGTACCTTTGACCAGTCATAGCTGGAAGCGTATGCAAATATGTTTCCATTGTTATTGAAGCAACAGGCTGTTATTGGTTGATCTAATTGCTCGGAAGTCTTCAACTTAGTGCGAGCATCTTTATCCCAGAAACTGAAGCGCCCATCAGAGCCTACTGTCGCCAGCGTTCCATGTACAGGGTGAAAAGAGATACCATTAACCTAACACAGAATGAACAATTTGTGAGAAACAAACAGCATGACTGTGAATTTCACTTAATATGGTATGTCTCCTTCAGTTTCCTAACAATACATTATGACCTACTAATGGGATAGCAACGGTTTCCCACTTTAGACTACACAAAATGTCTAGCTAATTAATTTTTATTACAAATTAGAATGTTTTGCACATAAACGAGAATACTAACAGCATAAATATCTTGGGGTGTTGCAGGGTTAGTTCCATTTGACCTGTGACACTTGAAGGTAAAATTGTCCTTGGCTCTGTGTCAAAAAGTTCACACACACGTATTCCATGTTACTCCATGGTTTTAAATTTTAAAAAACTGGTCAGATAAGGTGATCAGACACAGACTCACGGGTTAGGTGGGTTTATGTAGTGAATGGCAACTCGTCCTTCGATGCTGCCCAGTGCGAAACCAGTAGGTTTATTCTGCTTGTCCTTAAAGATTGCCACACAACGGTGCTGAACAACAGAACACACAAATTTAAACACCATGAATGTGTACAATTGTATCTACAGAGGTATAAACACTGTTTAATATGTAGTGTAATGTCAAATGGGCTATCCAACAGTCCAAAAAGATCAGTTTAAAAAAACGTTGAGAAATTGCTGTTGCAAGTTACATTAAAAGACACATGGGAGCAAATTACAAGTTAAACATTAAAAAGTAGTTGAAAATATTCTGACCAGCTGCATTTATGTGTGGCTTTTTAACTGCACTACCCACACCAGAAAGCTCTGCAGCACACAGTAAATGCAGCAGGAACGATCATTGGTGCCACACTACCTTCCCATAAGGATATCTACAACACTCGCCTAACCCAGAAAGCACTTAGTATAATAAATGATCCCACCCCTCACACAGCTTTATCTCCAGCAACTTTTACAACTGCTGCTCTCTTTTGCACACTGTGTGCACATTTGCACTGATATAAACAGTGTTTGTATTGTACAGGTTGCATTAATTTTGTTGTATTATTTTTAGCTATACTTATTTTTTCTTTTTTTACTTTGTGTTATGTTGGCGTTTTACACCGTGGGTCTGAGGGAAACACAATGTCAATCCTCTGTATGTACATACAGCAGAATTGACAAAGTTTTCTTAAATTTCTCTTTAAGGGCGCCTTCTCTAGAGTTTATAGTGTAAAAAAACTCTTTTGTAACTGGCCTACAGAGGTCTGCTTGCTCTTCTGCTGTGAGAGAGGGGAGCCTATAGTTATTATGGAAAAGGCTCATCCTTTGCTCTGCAGAGTGACATTTTGAGTTAAGATATTCATAAAATTCATATTATAATAACATATAATAACTTTAATTATTGTATTAATGCATTTGTTTTCAAAGCTATTAGCTCCAGAGTGATCCTTTAAGGATGAGATTACATTAGTCTCTATCCTCCCCCCTTGCCAACCGTGCAAGATGACACTGTTAGGACACACCTCTGGAAAGTGACAATTTGAAATCTCTTAAAATCAGAAATTCATTCTCAAGTTCTGCGATATTTCTCACTGCTGCTTTCTTTTAAGATGAGGTATAGGACATAAGTACACCTCTCAGGTAGGCTTTTGCTGCCTCCCATAAAACAAATGGGCTAACTTCAGGAGATTTATTAGTTTTAATAAAGAATATCCACTGTTGTTTAATAAATTTAGGACAGTTTAGTAATTAAGGGTTCAGTCTCCACTGTCTACTGTATGGATCTCTGTACAGGGGGCGGACAATTATTGTGATCGGAGGGTGGTTACACAAAGTCCTAATGTATTACAGGACTACAAAAAAAACAGTAAAGCTTGTTACTAGTGAACAAAAATAAACGCAAAATATTTATGACTTACATATGACCAGATATGTATAGTGTTGATAAACACTATCATTGGAGCATTGCATCGCTCTAAACTCAGCATCGCTCTAAACTCAGGTGTGCAGAGAGGTTGTGGCACAAGACAAATGATACTGCACACCTCATGTCTTACCAATCTCTTCTGGCTTCCTTCTCGGCTGCTGTCACTACTGCTAAAAAGACATATTTCCATCACAGAATTAACAATGCTTCTAACTCCCGCATGCTATTTAAAACATTTTCTTCCCTCCTCTGTTTCTCCTCCACCTCCATCTTCAATACTTTCATAATGACTTCGCTACATTCTTCATCAACAAGACTGCAACAATCCGTGCCCAGTTTGCCACACCTTACACTGACATCAATATTACGCCAGCAACTCCACAAACACTCACTTCTTTTTCTCCAAACTCGTGTCATCCAGCCATCCTACCACCTGCCCACTCAATCCTATTCCATCTCATCTTTTACAAGCCATTTCTTTAGCAGTCACACCAGCACTTACTCATATAATTAATACATCTCTTCACACTGGTATCTTCCCCACTTTATTTAAGCAGGCTAGGGTAACCCCACTGCTAAAGAAACCTAACCTAGATCCAACACTACTTGAAAGCTACAGACCAGTATCCCTGCTTCCATTCATGGCCAAGATTCTAGAAAAAGTCGTGTTCAGTCAACTCTCTGCCTTTCTCTCCCAGAACAACCTCCTGTTAACAACCAATCCGGCTTCCAGAAAGGTCATTCGACCGAGACTGCACTGCTCTCGGTTGATGAAGACATCAGATTGGCTAAAGCGGACTCCAAATCATCAGTTCTTATTCTGCTAGATTTGTCAGCTGCTTTTGATACTGTAAACCACCAGATCCTGCTGACTACGCTCAAATCACTGGGCGTTACAGGTACAACACTCCGGTGGTTTTAGTTTTTACCTCTCTGACAGGTCGTTTAGAGGTGTCCAACCCACCACACCTAGTCACTGGGGTGCCCCAGGGCTCGGTTCTTGGACCACTTCTCTTCTCCATCTACATGGCGTATCTAGGATCTGTCATTCAGAAACATGGCTATTCCTATCATTGCTATGCTGATGACACCCAGCTCTACCCCTCTTTCCACCCTGATGATCCCACGGTACCGACTTGCATCTCAGTCTGCCTGACGGACATATCATGTTGGATGAAGGACTATCACCTTCAACTCAACATTGTCAAAACAGAAATGCTTATGGTTCCACGCAACCTCACAACTTCTCAATTCAGATTGACGGGTCAACCATCTCTCCATCCAAGACGGTCAAAAGCCTTGGAGTAATGATTGACAATCAACTGAGCTTCTCTGACCACATCTCCAGAACCGCCCATTCCTGCAGATTCACCAGGAAGGTCAGACCCTTCCTATCAGATCATGCAGCACTTTTCCGGACTCTTACTTTTACTCTACCCGGTTGGTGGAATAAACTTCATAACTTTAACAGAATGGCTAAGTCATTAGCTGTTTTCAAGAAACAACTAGAAACTCATCTTTTTCATCTCCACTTCCTTGACTAATTAACTAACACAAAACCACTTCTACTTTAATTTTAAAAAAACTTCTTATACTGTGTTGAAACAACTGAGACCTGTCTATAGCACGTATCCACTGTTGCCTTTTATTGTCAGCTAAATGACTAAATGTAAATGTGCTGTGTTGCTCATGACATTATTCTGTTATGTAGGCTAACACTGACTAAAAAAGCTCTGCTGTTCATCTATGAATTTACCAATTAATTCTAATTGAAATGAGTGTTCAGAAATGAGCTAACACTGACCTGATGCTTTAGAGGTGAATCTATACGTCGAAACTCTGAGGGCTGATTTTCCAGGTGGTAAACGATAAGACCACGTTCTGCAGTGGCCACAACCGCCATGGGATATACCTGTAACACAAAAAGGCCTTTAGCACCGTTGTAAAGCTCTGAAAAGCTCATACATTTATTTCAAAAGAAATATTTCAGCCAATGTCTGCCTTATCTCTATATTACCAAATTTTTAAAATACTGTGGGAAATGAGAAGCCAATTGCACTCGGGGCAAGAAGCACCACACTGTGTTGCGGTTAGAACAATGCACAGGCAACAATGCACACAGGAAAGGTCTTTTTTTATGCAAGACCTGTTTTGAAATCAGTCCAAAACACTAAATGTAATCACATATAAGAATTTTGCACTATAGTAAGCAAAGTGGATACAATGAGTTGGCAGATTGGTGTAGGGAAAAAACAAATTAGAAATAGCTTTGTTTTGTAACTTCTCTACTTGTTAAACCTCACAAAGACAAATTTATGACTAAACAACTCAATACAACTGACTAATACAACTGACTAATACAACGTCAGCTAAAAAAGTGCACTAAATAAAGAGACACACCAGAATATTTTATAACTTTAGAAATCATATTTGGATGCTGCCAACAGATGCCACTGGTATGTGCAGGGGCGCCGCTGAGGGGGGGAAAGTTAGGACAATTCTAAGGGCCCACGCCCTTTAGGGGCCCCCAGAGATCTGCTTTATTAATAATAACACTACTAGGGGGGCCCAACCTCATATTTTGTCATAGGGCCCAAAATTGCGAGCGGCGCCCCTGGGTATGTGTATGTTTCTAAAAAACAATGATTTTGAATTTAAAAGCATACTGTGTGTCCACCAGATGTGTCAGGTGTGCAACCGCTCTATAAAAGATGTTAAGGCACGGCTGTTAAATTAGAAAAAGGTTAAACAAAATGAGAAACAATAAAATCCTATAAAAGAAACAATAGTCCATGCTCAAACTATTATACATTTAATAAGAATACTTTACCACATCTGCACAATAACATCTCTCTGGCATCTGTAGGGACATCATTGGATTTGGAGAACGTGTATCCCAAAACTGTCATTAAAAACAAAGGGAGAGATCCTAGTGTTAAAACAGTGTTAAATACTTAATGTGAAAAGCAGCAGTACTGCACAGTCCTTGGGGTAACGATTATAGATATTTCAGCACCTTCAATGTTTTGTCCCAGCTGCCACTCATTACACAGCTGTAGTTTGGGGCTTTAATCCAGTGAATTGTCCTGATTGGGCCTTCATGCTGACCAAAGGAAAGGTTGTAACACGCTAATGATACTGTAAACAAATGCAGCTGGTACTAAATAAATGAAGTTATGCATATCATCAAATACTTTAACATGTTTACATTTGATCCAAAATGTGAACAAGTTGTCATAAGTTTTATCTAAAATGTAAACATGAATGAAGTTGCTTACTTGTGCTATCTGGATGGCCTGATTGCTGTTCAGATCCCACATCTTAGCAGTTTTGTCACAGGAGGCTGTAAAAACTTTACTACCATCCTGTTTTTACAAAACAGAGTAAAGCCAGGTAAGAAAAAATCTGCCGCCCTGCTTCTCCTTTCACTCGCTCTCAAGCTTATGTTAATGGCAGCCAGTCTTGCATTTTATGAGTCACAAAGGTCAGATTCACCAGTTTCAGCTAAATTCTTTTTTTAATGTTCTGCTGAAAGAAAATGTCATATATACATTCCTTGGATGACCTAAAAGTGAATAAATTAACAGTACATTTACATTATTGGGTGAACTATCCCTTTAAGCTTTACTGTAAAATTATCTTCATTGCTGCACTCCGCACAGCACTGAATTGTTTTGTCCTCTGCATGCTTGTATAACTGAATAATATTTATGATGAGTTAGCGAAATATTCTGTAGCAACATTTACTATTACTTGTTATTACTGTTTAGTTGTTTTCTTGTCTGTTTCAATTCAAGCGCTTATAACTACATTCTTCAGTTTTTCTTGTTTTCACATCTATTTCTTGGCTCTGTAAAGCAAACCTGAATGTGCCATGTATGTTTAAAATAGCACCTGTCCCTTCTAAGATGCTTTACAAAATACAGACGTCACAGTACATCATCATGTACATGGCCTTACATCACTCCAGCACACATCCAGCACTGGGCCTGTGTGCATCTGCTGGGCTTTAGGGACAGTTTGACCATTATCTTGAACCTCCCAGCACCGCACCTGAGATCAGAGAAAACATGCAAATGTATCTGTTAAAGACCAATTATTTTCACCCACATATTTTCTGGAATACCCTGAAAACATTTTATATTAATATTAGACAGCTCTGAATACGACATTAAAAGTTTGAGAAACATTATATACCTGAAAACATTGCATTTAAAATAAGCGGAATTATTAAATCAAAGCCTTACATCATTGGCCCAAGAGCCTCCGATTAGAAAGTTTCCCGGCATTGTAGGGGGACTGAAAGCCAAACAACTTATGCTGTCATCGGGTGGCGATGTCACTTCAACATCCTATTACCAGCGATAATCTTATCACCAAACACATTAACAGCTACAGAAGCTTATGTGGATATAATATTCGTGTTCATTATACCTTCATTGGATTATGACTGTCTGTGGTGGGGCTACCAAATACACCTGTTCCCCCGGACCCAAAGCCCGTACTCGTCCCGAACAAACTCATTTCACTCAATTAACAGCTGATCAAACAAGAATGCATAACATAAACACGTGACTTTATAACAAGTCAACAACAAAACAATGTCAATACACGCGAATTGATGTTTGTCTTAACAAATAAAACAACATAACTAACTCAAATCTCCCTACAGTAAATCAGATACAGGGATTGTAGTATGATATATGAAACAAATCACGTAGGACATACGACCACAACACTTGCCTCTAAAGATTCACTACAATTACAGTTCAGATAACGGACAGCATTTATATGAACTATTATTACATAATTTAAGAGAGTACCTTAAACGGTTAAACTCCTTTACAATATCGGATTATTTGCATTAACTCTTTACACCTATATCCTCTCCGAAAACGCTACTCACGCTCAAACAACAGACTTCCGTCGCTCTTTGTTCTCGAGGGCGTGCTTTAATGACGCTATCCTTTAGTTTCCGGTGTCGCTCTGTCCGAAATAGAATTATAATTACTATATATAA
>JAZGTJ010009589.1:0-19196 GCA_036877575.1 Botia almorhae
TGATATATAAAATATATAAATATCAGAAGATGCATATACATAAACAGATAATCATATTAAAACGTTTGCTTTTTGCAGCTAAGAGGAACATATGTCCTGCCATGTTTGTAAACACACCATGATGTCCTGAAGCGTCGCCTTCTTATTCCACAGAGGCTCCTGTTTTATTTTGGGGGGACATGAGGGGGCTGATAAATTGCACGGCTCTTCTTTTGAATATCTCAGCACCTGCAAATGCAAAGATAAAGATTTATTACCGGATTTTAAGTAAATTTACATCTTACTGCAATTTTAATAACATTACCTGTAAATTATGAATTAGACCTTTCATTTCCTTATTGATTATGTCTGGTTCCTCTGATGGAAATGTTACATTACAGCTGTGGAAATCATCAAGCTTCTTTAAAACAGCACACCTGGACTGAAAAAGACACATTTTGTCAGACGTAAATCGCTTCCAGTAAACCAGAATATAGTAGAAATTCTACAACCTCAATAAACACATCTTACCTCTTTACATTCATTTTTTTGGATGATCTCGACCTAAATACAGGGACGGAATTATCATCAGACTTTAAAAAACTTTGCAGCCAACTTTAATAAACTTTAAAACTTAAGCAGCAGTTTTTTTACAGTGAGATAATATCACACACATTTACCTGTGGGCTTCCCCTTTTCAGCATCTCCATGATCCTGTCAACCTGTGTCCTTATATTGCAAATTTCCTGACACTTTCTGTCGGAAGCGCGGTCACACTTCCTGCTGTGTGGCGCGAAGCTTCCTGACCTCACACAAAACAGCAGCATGAAGACGTGAATCCATGAGTGCACTGAAAGAGCAGATACACAAATATTATCTGATATAATATTACACTTATCTGAAATAATACTGACATGCTTTGGTCTCTCAGTCACATGTTCTTACTTGTCTTTCTTTTCTGATGGTTTTGCGGTGAGGGTCGGCTTCTCTGAGGTCTCTCTCTGATGCTCCTTCAGCAACTGTCCTCGAGGCTCCATCTTATATACACCTGAGGTCGTAGAGGCCTCCTGACGACTTTCCGAAAAAATGTAACTTGCCCAACTTCAATCTGAAGAGTCATGAAATGTCTCAACAGGCCAGCAAATGTATGTGAATGTGTGGGAGAGCAAGAATTTGGGTTACACTCATGCTTTTTTAAATTCGTTAGAATTTTCTTCAGTGGGCAAATCCCTTCCATTGCCTCTCACTTCCTCCACAAGGAAATAATTATCGGTGACGACATTCTGAGAAGGTATTCCTGTTCATTCCTATCATCGTTGTGTTGCTTAATCCTGATTTTTCAATGAACTAAGCAATAAAATGCTTCTATTGAAATGCTTTGAAAATCTGTTCACAGATATAATTTTGCTTTACTTTCTAGCATGAAATACCATGAGTCTGATAAACCCTCAAACAAAATATTCATGTGATGTTAAAAATTTAAGGAGAAAACCAAGGCTTGGCAAGGAGTTGCCTGATCTGAAGAGCAATTCATGGCCAAAAGTATTTGAACACCTGAGAATCACCCTCATTGCTTCAAAGCTTCCTCAGTTCTGGGAAGGCTCACCACCATGTTTTAGACTTTGGTTAGTGAGGTGATGAGATGATTCAGGCCCTTTCTTCTGTCATTACTGGATGGTATACACGCAGGGGTGCACTGGTAGTGAAATGAAAATAATAACAATAATGACAGTAACAAAAATATTGTGTCTTTCAGGTGAGTCAGGAAGGGAGGGGCAGGTTTTCTCATGCGCATGATGTCACAGGAGACGGAAGCTGCCGCGGTTACGCATAACAACACGTTTAGTGAGGTTGAACGATAGAGCCCCAGGAACTAAATTATATCTATAAGCAGAGTAGAGGCAAAAGGCCTTTAGACCTGCAAGGGAAGCAGCTGCTTGTAAACTATTAGATTAATTTGAGGGGGCGTGGAGGTCATCATGTGACCAAACGGTGTTACAGTTTAGCTGCGAAAGAGAAAAGCACCAAAAAGGAAAAATAGGGAATGAAAGAATGAGATGTTTTGTCGTTTTTTAACTAATATTTGTGCATTCCTATGCACGTTAGACCCTCTTGTGGTAGAATTAAGAAAACAAGACAAGCAATAAATATGCAGATTTGGTCAGTGTACTAGTTATGTGAAACATAAGTACAAACATTATAAACATTTCCACAAATGTGTTTAAAGATCCCGTAACAGGAAATACATGTTCCTATCCAGAAGAAGGATGTCTGTAGGGGGACATCAAATTACATGTATATACTGTTGGGTTAGATACCATCTTGATGGCCTTAGAATGAACTGAGAATGGACTGAGCAGAGTAATCTAAAACAAGTTGTAATCCGCAGTGACTCAGTCTGTCTCGCAAAGTCTCAAATAACTGTATGACCGGGAATCATCAGGAGCTGTTTTATGAGGTACTGATTGCACACTCATGGATTAAGAAGCACGATATCAAATTTAGAAGGGAAGAATGTTGTATGGAGATCTGGAATTAAACGGAAAACATCTTACTGGTATTAGTGTTGGAAATAATGTTCCGTTTCCTGTACGGACCAACTGGGAGATTTATTTTGTGTGTGAAGAATCATGGTTTCAGCTCTTTTCAGTCCTGCTGAGGAGAAACATGTCACCTACACCCTGGATAGCCTGAGGGGGACTAATTAACAGCAAATTTTCAATTTTAGATGAACTTTCCCTTTAATATGGAGCTGGTCTTCCCTTTGCAGCTATAGCAGCACCTGCAGCTTCCACTTTTCTGTCAAGAAAAGTGGCTTTTCCACAAGATTTTGGAGTGTTTCCGGGGGAACATTGCCATCTAGTAGAGAGTTTGTGAGGTCAGGCACTGATGTTAGATGAGAAGACCTGACTCTCAATGTCTGTTTCAGTTCATCACAAAGGCATTTAATGGGGTTTGATGGAGTCAAGTTCTTCACATCAAACTCATCCAGCTGTCTTTATGCTTTGTGCACTGGGGCACAGTCATGCTGGAGTACTGAAGGACCTACACCAAATTATTCACATGAAGTTGGAGCACAGCATTGTCTAAAATGTTCTGCCATGTTATGCTGAAGCGTTAAGATTTCCTTTCCCTGGAGTAATGGGTCCCAGTCCCTAAAAAAGGTTCATACCAGTACACCTCCTCCATCAAGCTTTCATCTGGCACAATTGAGTCAGGCAGGTAACGTTCTACTGGCATCCACCAAACACAGAGAACCAAACAGAGAACCGTGTGGTGGCTCCAGTGTGGTGGAGCACCAGTGGGTGATGTGAGCATATAGCAGCCGCATGGCCATGGAAACCCACTGCATGAAGCTCCCGCTGCGCAGTTTATGCGCTTATATATTAATGCCAGTGAATGTTTGCTAGTCAGCAGAGCATTGGCAGTTTTAATGCACCATGTCCCTTAACACTCGGTGACCCCACTCTGTGACATGCAATGCCGCATTAAAGCAGAACTAAAACATGTGTCTCCCCCAGCCTTAGCTTTTGTGCAGTGTAAAGTAAATATGAATATAAACGAAAGAAAATGCAAAATCAAGATTATATAATGCTTAACAGATAATTAGATCAACAAAGAACTGACGTGATTTATGTGGTTTTATGTATCTCATCAGTACACAGTGTGATGTTGTTATCAGGGATGTCCAGGAATGGTTATGGGTTTGCATTCAACACGTTACTACTAAGAAGCCTAAATTTATTCACTTCGACAGTGAATTTCAGCAGCTGTAAAATATGGCAACGTCACATTTTAAATATTAAATTTGTACAAACATTTGTATACATTTGAATTTGCCAATTGCCAATATCACATGACAGTATTTGTGTAGAGAAAAGGTGTTATTTTTGTCACATATTTTAGATGTTAATTTTAAGTAAAAATATGTTCTTTAAAGTTGATAACACATCATGACCACACGAGGGTGTCGTTGAAATTGTAAATAATGTGTGGCTTGCTCCACACTCGCGTGCCCCGGGGGGAATACCCATAAATTACATGTAGTTGGACTAAATGGGGAGGAGGGTCAATGTTTGGAGCCATTTATAGACAAAAGCAGAGCGTGCTCGCAAAACTTATCCTCTATTGTTTGTGCAAAAGTGCAGATACAACGTGGAGTGCACGAACAGAAAACGCTGAACTGTAAGACCAGTCTTGGAAAAGAGACAGAGCGAAGAGAAAAGCAGACACATGCCATTACACTAAATACAGTATATCAAAATAAAAAAACTGGTAAGTTTACTCTCTCGTGCGCCTGGTTGTGTTTCAGTGCTACGACTTTTGCAACTTTGGTGAAATTTATTGTTATTATTATTAATCTTTGTTATTTCTTCACTTTTCTCATTTGTGCTTGACTTTTAATTCTTGCATTTGAGAGACGAGGTTCAGTGTTCTGTTTAAAATAAATCTCAGTTACAAGATGATTGTGTTTGGGAACATGCAATCAGATGTAAACTTACAAAATCCATAGAACAAATGACAAAAGAAAATACTTTAATATCATCATTTTACTATTAATTATAAGTGCTGACGTGAGAGTGAGAAGTGTTTTTCCTTTAGGAAACTGAAGCGTCCACAGAGCTGCTGAGCACACGGTAGCAGCTGCAGCCAGAGTGTGAAGGAAACAGCTGTGTAAGGGGTGGGTGGTTTGTGTGTGTGTGTAATATGCAGTTGAGCGTCATTACTTACTTTGGAAAGTCTTTGACCTTTGGTTCATTCAAGTTTGTCGTCAGTGGAAGCCAGTGGAAGCAATATCTCAGCATTGAGATAAATTGCTACATACATAATCCGGTAACATTTTATGTTAAATTGCAGTTGTGAGGGTTATGTATTTTAAATGAATGAACCTGTTGTAATTATATTTCTATATGTCTGTAATATATATTTTAATGAATGTGAGGTGTTTGTGGGGTTAACTCTCATGAGAGAAATGAATTATTTTAGTAATTACAGCAAGAGTAGAGAAGTTTCTCATCTCTGCTTTAATTTAAAACTCTAAACCTCTCGGGAGAATCTGAATTAGAGAGGTCTACTCACTGAATATCTGAACAGATGACAGAAAGCTGAGATGCTTGGTACAGCTGTCCAAACTCTGCTTTTGCATTAGAGAACTGAACAAAGTGGATCCACTTTAAGCATATTTTGCAGTCTGAATGATAGTTCAGATGCATTCAGCTGCTCTGTATCTTGTTTCATTGGCGAACAAGCTTTTATGTGTGTGTATTCACTGTGCTGTCAGCCCTTTGTTTCCGAGTTACATTTAATGCTCTGCTGTGTGGCCTCATGTTTGTGTTGCTCCTTTAGTTGCTGTTTTATGTGTTTGCCTATAAAAACTTTATAATAAAATCAACAATTTGTGCTAGAGGTGAAGAAGACTATCATATACCTTAGGACAATGGCTTGATATTCATATTTTGAAGTATGTAAAGTGTGGCAGCCAATAAGTAATCGTAGAAAAGAAGATAAACAGCCAATGTTTATAGTTGTGCAATTTTTGACATGATTGCATGTCCCGTTGGCATCTGTGTAGCTTCTAACGCGTGACTTCACCAACAAGAGATGGGAAGTGTCAGCAGTGCGTTGATCATATAGTTGCATTTTATTATATGCATTTAGCATTGTTATTTTCCATAAACTTAAGAGCAAACCTGCATCCTATAGTGTCGTGACCACCAGTTAAATGATTAATGGTTTGATGGTGATTGATTATGATTGAGGATTGATTGATGGTATGAATTTATCAATGGTAGATTCTTAAGCTTTGTGGTTTGGCTCCCATAGTTCCACTTTATACAAAAGCTTCTTGCATTTGTGTCTTAATTTAATGACAATTTAATAAATGCTTTAAAGTGACTGGTAAGGAGAATTCACAGAAGGGTTCATCACAGAATTTTAGGGGGATCCATATCTAATCTAGAAGCAGCTGTTAACAGCAAGCACTGTCCAGACCCAATGATCTGAGTTTTTACACTTGATTTATGTATTGAGCTGGTTGTGCACACCAGCCTTGTTCCATGTGTTGTTGTCACTTCAACCAGTCACATTTCTGGTAAGATGCCCATGGTGTGCCATGGTAAGGCTCTGTGGCTATTTCTGCTGTCAGCAGGTCAGGAAGTATGAGGACATGTGCTTCAGCCTGTCTCACGCAGACTTAAGCCAACTCGTGTGACAGACATATGAGTACACAAGTACACCGAACTGTGTTCAAAACAAAAACAGGTCAAATTTAGGTTGAAGGAGAGACAAAGACATGGCAACAGAGGCACTGTTTAGTATTCAGTGTTTTATTTGAAGTGCTCGGTGAAACAGTTAAATAATAAAGCACTCAATAATTATCTTTTTGTAACGTATCTGTCTATGCAAACAGCTACTGTACATTGTCATGTACATGCCTTTTGAAAAACTCATGAAAAGAACAATTTTCTTGTGCAGATATACTGTATTTCCAGTTGAAACAGGAAACTGAGGCAGGAGATATCGAACAGCTTGTCCATGTGAAAAAGAATTCACCTTTTGTTTATATCACTTGAACTAAAATCCATTTTAGTCTCATGGGTTGTTAAAGGCAAAACCACAGCGGGACGTTTTGTTGATTTGGGTGAGACAAGCTTGCACTCCGTCCTAAATTACAATTTTGCAACACTGACATTAGCTGTTTTAAACGCAGTAAAAAATGTTTGGACATAAATTCGTAACCAATCTTTTTTATTTTTTCAAATCTCTGCTTTTCACCTCAAGCAAGCAAAGTCAAAGCTGCCTCTGTCATTCTCTGAATGAATGCCACAATTCACAACCCTAAAGAACAGTGTCTTATCATTTGTGGACTGAAACCTACTGTTACTTCATAACTGTGTATATGAATAAGGCTAAAGCTTTGGGGTGATTGGGTCTTGAAGCCAAGATTATCACAGACAATATCTTCAGCTGCTGAGACAAGAAATTCCACCATGTTCCTCATAATCATATTCTGGATGTATGAATGTGATTCATGCATAGCTAAAGTCCTGTTTTCTTCCTCTGGTTCATCTGTTTCTGTGGTTTCTTCATCCTCTGATCTTCTACAGTGTCATGGCTCCGTCCCTCTCGCAGGCGTACAGGAGGCGCTGGTGGATGGCAATCACGGCGGTCATAGAGAACCTGCTCTTCTCTGCTGTGCTGCTGGGCTGGGGTTCTCTTCTCATCATGCTGAAGAACGAGGGCTTCTATTCACACCTGTGCACAGGTATGCGCTTGCAGCAGTGCGCTGGGACAGCGGTTCCCAGATCTGGTCCTGTTACCCACAGCGCTACTCAGTTTCTATGTCTGGCATTTCTGATTCCCAGTCTCTCAGCTAACAAGCTGATCTGAATCAGGTGTTACATGTTAAAGAGATCCACTATATATATATATATCTTTATGTGTAATATAGATATAATAATATTATTATATATATATATTTAAAATGGCTGCATTTGTAGCTGGTGGTTTATTGAAGCATCCAATGGAGACCAGCATAGACCTTACAGTCACACTGGAATAATTTCATATTTTGTCTCAGACTTTAACACATCTGAAAGTATTTATTTCTGTGATGCTAACAGAGAATGTCACAGAGAGTCACACAAACGTAAGCTTTACCGAAAGCACTCATTGGCCGAGCTGTGTTGAGCAGGAGGAGATTCTCAATCTGGGCTTTACGATTGGCTCGTTCATCATCAGCGCGGCCACTCTGCCTCTAGGAATCCTAATGGACAAATTTGGGCCTCGTCCAATCAGATTGCTTGGCAGGTAAGAGACATGCAGCTGTTAGTATGAACACTACAAAACAATAACATTACGCGTCAAAATAATCTCATTTTATATTCATTCGCTATGGCAGGATTTGTGAGTTCTGTAAGTCTCTCATGCAGAAATTTCCTTCTACAACTTTTATAGTTCCTGTTTTGCATTCTCCATGGCTTTGATTGCTTTTGCAGCATACGATCCAGCAGGTCAGTACTAATGTACAGTATGTGTACAGTATGTGTACAGTATGTTAATTATTGACTCATTCTGTACACTGTGTAACGTTCCATGGTATATACACACATATTATATGTAAAGTACATATAAACAAACGACCACTAACACCCACATTTAAATCCAGTGTGTTTTTAGTCAACGCAATGAATCTGTAATTATGTTTTCCGCGTATTTTATAAAGTATTTCTACATTATAAAGGCATGCATTTGTCATCTTTTTATAGTGTTGTCAGCTCTCATATTTATTGCTGTCTCAATGAATGGATTTGGAGGAATCTGTTTAACCTTCACTTCACTAACAGTAAGACACACACACACACACACACACAGAAATATACACTATTAACGGTCTATTATGTCAGCAGTCATATATACAGATGAATGGATGGCGCTCACATTAATGTACCGTGTATGTAGGTGTCACATTAATGTCACATTAATTTACTGTGCATATGTATTTGAAATGATTTGAAATTAATGCATGATAAGATTTTGGTATTTGAGTATCGCTGGCTGTTGGCTGTATGAGTTAATTGTGTGTTTTAATGTGCGCATCAGTGACTAAGTGTACAATAAATATATAGTGGGAAAACTATGAGCCCCTTTGCACTTTGCAAAATGTGAAAATGTGCCGTGAGCTTTGTACTGTTTTATTCTGTCTGTCTCATGAATGCATGTAAGAGCTGCTCGCTTCATGTGCTTGTGTTCTGTAGATCACTTCAGCCCTACACACGCTACATTTTTTGCATGCTGATCTCGACCAATCAGAGGACAGATATGCCTTCACGCCCTCAACTCTGCCAAACCCACCTTCTCCCTTCCCTATAACCACACTTGGACATTCACAGACTGGCGTTGCTCTCACTCTCTCTACACACATTTTCCCTTCACGTGCCCGTCTGTCCTTTATCTTCTAGCTCACTCTCACTCTCAGGTCTCAGTCACATTATTCATACTAAACAACCAGCAGCAGCTGTTGTATAAGCTACAATACATTTATTATTAGGATGAATTGAAATCAGAATTCTACTCAGTGGTAGGTTGGGAGAATTAAAAAATAAAAAATGGATTCATTTTCTGGGAGTAAGTTACTGCATTTTGGTTAAAGAGAATGAAAACAAACACATTTTTATTTGGAGTATTGTGCACCGATTTGGTTGACATGTAAAATGTGCCAGATTTGAGGTCGTTGTGACTTCAAAATACACTTGAAATACAAACGTCTTTGAACCGCAATGAACTTTTTTCCTCTGTCCTCAAGTAATCTTCGCTATGTATCAGTCTGTGTGATGTATGTGTTTAGCGCTGGTGGGTCGCGTCTGTCAAATGTCATCGCTCCGTACTGACAGTTCTCCTATAGGAGAAAATAATACCAACCCAAAAGAGAGAGTGAGATACATACACACAAAAGTGATCAAAAGAAGCTTTGATAAACTATATGCCAAGAAAGCCCATTAGATATAAACAGGAAATAAGTGGAAAGGACAGGAAATTCAGAACTCAGACTCAAAACGGTCTGAATGAGTGATCTGAATATGTGAGTGTGTATTTATGAGCTACAATTGCAGGGCTGAAATTATGACTTGAATTTACTCTGTCATTGACAGTCTCTTGCCATCCCACTTGTTTGTGTTGTGTGCGTTTGATTTGGCATGTGTGACTGTTAGTGTGCCTGTGTTTGTTTTCTGTGTAGCGTGTGTTCATTTGCTGGGCGCAGTAGAGTGTTATTGGTGCAGAAGCACAGATGTCCTTAGCATGCCATGTGATTGGCTGTGATTGGCTACAAGCTAGGATTGCAACACATGAAGCAACATATGAGACAGAGTTCCTAAATCGCTCCAGTGATTCCTAAATCAACTCCTAAATGAGCTGTTTCAAGCAAACTTTGTAAGCATAAACATGAATTTCCATTCAGTTTACTATCATTCACAAATGTATTGCATATTAACGTTTCCAGTTATGAAATTCATGTATGGATAGAGAGAGATGCTGTTGCGTGTGTGAGAGTCAGTAACTTAACAGCGTGTCTAAATTGTGAGGATTCAAGTCCTCGCGTTACTTATTGCAAACGTTTTACGCGCCCTCTAGTGGCAATAGTTGAATATTACAGTTCGGTGAATAAAAGCGGACTAGAACAATATACAGTAAATGTATTTAAAATGGTAAAATGGATAAAAATACTTATTCCTTTTTTATGATGACATATTGGTTATTATATACTTATTATGCACTTTTAATGAATTAATTGCATTCTCCTTTAATCGCATTATCTTCCCGTTTGATATTTTCAGTTGCCGAATATGTTTGGAAATGTCCGCTCCACAATTCTCTCGCTTATGATCGGCTCTTATGCTTCTTCTGCTGTAACCTTCCCAGGAGTTAAGGTAGGGTCCTGTTAAAAGCACAAACAACACCAAATAAACAGCAAACACTATACACAAAAAAATAACTAAATTGATTAGCATAAATTAAATTCTTCCTGTCTGTTTTGCCCTACAGCTAATATATGATCTAGGTGTGTCGTTTTGTACGATTTTCTGGGCGTGGGCAAGCTTTGCCTGCCTTGTCTTCTTCAACTGCATTGTTAATTGGCCAGGAGAATCTTTCCCCGACCCTGAGGACATCAGATACACGTCTGTACATGTCAAATGCATGTTTAATACATAAACTATTTAGTCAAAAGTATGATGACACCCAATATGTACCCAAACCAATATGTGTTTACTGGAGAGGCCTGGCTGTCAGTCTGCATTTCAAATAATCTTAAAGTTGTTGGTTTACGTTTAATATCTAATTATTAAAATACAGGTATGTCTACATGCCTTTTGCCATGCAGTGTAATTTATAGCAATAATGCACCATATAAATAATGTCCATATAAGGAACATGTTAGTTTAGATCTGTCTGTAATGTTTTGTGTGGGCTGAACAGAAATGGTGTATCATCTCTGCTTGTTAGTAAAATGGTGAAGTTGAAAGGTGAAGTAGTGGACCACAAGATGACTGGAGATCGTTCCTACACTCATGTGATTGTTGAAGAACAGGAAGTAACCAAAAAGCAACCTTCCAACGATGAAATCCAAACCAATGTAACAGCACCACAGAGCCAGGGTCAGTCTCAAAAACACTCAAGGGCAAACACACACTGCTATTACGATCATGAAACGCTCTTGATCTTATCCATGTTTGTGGGACAGCAGGATCTCCACCCTTTAGACGTTCTGTGTGTTCACCCATCTTCCTCTGGAGTCTCATCACCATGGCGATGACTCAGCTTCGGATCATTTTCTTCATGGGTGCCATGAATAAGATGTTGGAGTTTCTGGTTACCCATGGCGACCCTGACCGTAAGGCCGATCTTTGATGAAATGACAAGATTTGAACGTTTTCCTGTCTTGTTTGTCAACAGATGGTTCAATGTAAGCAAACACAGCAGTCTGAATTGCCCATAAACTGTGTTTATTTTTTACTACTCGTGTGGTTTAGCATCAGAGGAGTTGGTGAAGGAGGCAGAGGAGCAAGGTAAGAAGCATTTCATTTTCAACAAATTTATGTAGGATAAATAAATGTCATCGCATTACATAACAAAATATCACACTGCTTACTTTAAGGAGAGCACAACCACACTTTATAATACCAACATTTTAAAAACAGAAATGTTACGTTTTACTTTAATGTTGCACATATATAGAACATATATTTTCAAACATATAATTGGCTATGAAAACAATAGAAGTCAATGCAAGTCCCCACCATGATAGAAACAAATGTGTTGTATGTTATAGTGGGTCTTTACTCGTCCATCTTCGGCACACTACAGCTGCTGTGTCTGGTGAGCTGTCCTCTGATTGGCTACATCATGGACTGGAGAATGAAGGAGTGTGGGGAGGTGAATCCAGCAGAGGGGGGGAAAAGGTGAAGGAGGAGCGAGAGTGAAATGTGAATTCATGTGATATGATGTCATTCTTAAGGTTTACCTTCATTATTTTCTTAAGTCCATCTGGGCTTCCAAAGAGGGACAGAAAGATCCAGAAACTCACAAACGCCATCAGAGCTTTTATCTTGACAAACCTGCTGCTGGTCATTTTTGGGATCATCTCCCTCATAGACAACCTGTCTGTACAGGTTAGTCCCAGATTTTCAGTGTGGTGATGGACCTTTTGGACTTTACTGTATTTATTTACAACATTTGCATTGACGCATTTGACAGACACGTGCATTCACACTGACTTATTGTACATTCAGCACACAATACACTATCAGACATACAATGACTTATACAGTGTGTGTGTATCTCTCTCTCTCTCGCTCTCTCTCTCTGTTTCAGGTGGTGTCTTTTGTTCTACACACTGCAGTTAGAGGTTTCATTCACTCGTGCTGTGGTGGGCTGTACGCTGCTGTGTGAGTTTTTTACATGATCACAGTCTCTATAGTTTTACACTCAGTGATGAGACTACGCAAATACACTTAAAATGTCCACAAAAGTTTATATTCAAATTGAATTATCGATATAGATCGACACTCATAGGTCATTCGTTTTAAATTCTACTTCTTTCCTAAAACTTTAAATTAAGATTCGCGGGTTAAATTGCATTATGAAACGTAGTTTAAATGACAAGTTTTGCTATTAGAGAGTTAGCTAGGATGTTGAGTTTTTCTTAACTGTTATGAAATCCACAGTAACCTGGACATGAGGTTTAATATTTGCGACTTGTTTTGTCCTTACGCTGTTTGCTATTTATGTGCTTAGCTACCCAACCAATCACTTTGGCACCCTGACGGGCCTGCAGTCCATGATCAGTGCTGTGTTTGCCTTGCTGCAACAGCCACTTTTCATCTTTATGTTGGGACCATTAAATGGAGATCCTTACTGGGTGAGACAAACATTTCCGCCTTTAATGCGCCGTCATTTGGTGTGTTTTTTTGCTTAACATTCATATGCATATCAAAAACGTGATTTTAATGCATTTTTACAGTATTACAAACATTTTTTGTAATAATCCAATTAAAATTCATTTGAATTTGAATTCAAGAGCGTTTATACAAATTAATTACCAAATATGACGAATTTTCCTTATTTTTTCCTAAATGAATAGATCAACTTCGGCCTGCTTCTGTTCTCATTGGTTGGATTCCTGCTGCCAGGATACCTCTTTTACCATCGAAGACAGCTTGTGAGGGAGAAGGCAGCATGTGATTGTCTGTCACTGGGCCAGTCAGCACAGGAGAGCGTCAGTCTCAACCAATCAAATAATTCCTCAAAATATCAAGCTAACGGAAATGTCTGAGGTCAAATGAGGTGATGGCTGAGATGTGAATTACGAGGGAAAACATTTGACAACTTTGGATCGATGGCACTTTAAAAAACTGAAATATTGTTTGGCTTCCTGTTTAGTCACTGTAGAGACTTGACAAATATAACATGTTATATAAAACAAATGAGTTTTAAATGTGATTTTAAAGTTGTCAGTCAAGTCTATGACTGAACAGTGTGTTTTTTTCACTTGGCTCTATGTTTGTTTTCGTGTAGAGCAAAACAACATCAGACAAAAATGGGTGAATCTCTCAGTGTTTGGTTGGTTAACTTTAAGTTATCTTTACGTTTTGCTCACCGTTACAACCACAGTTACAGTGTTTTCTTGGCACTACTAAAAATCCTGTTATGCTAACTGCCTGGCTGATGTCACAGTGACTTCCCCTATAGTGTGTCGTTTGTCTGGCTGCTAACATTGTTTTTTTTATTATTACATTGACACTTCGATATGTCCCATAAAACGATAGTGGAATTACGAGTGGTTCAAAAAACTCTTATCTTTTAAACTCTAAAGCACCTCCTGCCTCATCACTTTTCTCAGTATTAAATCAAAATAGGCCCCATTTACTTTTTTAATACAATTTTATGGTCTTACCTTATTGCAAATGGCATGTTTGTTTTCATAACGAAAACTGCATCACAATAAAATAAAATAGCTATTAAATTGTAACTAATAAAATAACTTGCCCCTTTCAAACAGCTTTCCTTTTGGCTTTTCAGTTTATTGGTTAATGTGTACCAATAACTTTTTAACACTGTAGGCTACTGTCAAAGGCAATGGAACACTATTCCAAGTTAAACTTGCCGTACCACGATATCTTATCTTTGTGCAGGTCACAGACATATTCAGATTTACTGCGATGAACAGTCTTGAGTTATTTGTGTTTTTAAGGGTGTGGTGTAGTGGCTCTATGCTAAACGTGTAACTTGATTTTGAGTAAAGCAGATCTCCCGTAAAGACTCAGGGCCGGTAATTGAGGCAGGGCTTCATCTAGTCACTTTTTCTTGACATCATGGATCAATTATATTATGCAGCTATAGTTTTAAACCTGTAGTCTGGAATGAGGACCTGTTGTCATCTGTTTTTCTCAATAACTTTCTTCTGCCTTTCCTCTGTAAAGCATCGTGTCACTGTGGACACTGATGGAACTGTTGCTTTAATACTGGTGATTATAGACGGGTCTTTTTTAACCTTGTTTTCGCAGGAGACGGTTTGCACTATATTTGTTTATTTTCATTGTCAACTGCCCAATAAGAGATACAGAGGAAAGGCTAAAAAAATACAGTTCCATATGTTAAAGTTTTGAATGTATCTGTTGATTGTAAATCATAACGGTGCTTGCATTGGCCATGCGGCGCTCACGACTGTGCTATGAAAAAATAAATACACGTTTTGTCTCAAATCAGCCTATATCGCAGCTGCTTTTTTATTTGTAAATAATAATTGTGTTGAATAAAAAAGTTCCATTATTCATCAATACTCATAAATAAACACAGAGGCACTTTGAAAACTTCAATACTTAGATATGTAACAATATGATGATTGACCAGGCATCCTAATACTTAATAATTAATATACTTTCGTACACACAGTACACACACACACACACACACACACATCTGCAACTCGCGGCAACACATTAAAACTATAACATCTTGTGAGGCCCAATTTTCCAGGTTGTGCTTCAGTTGAACTCCTCCCGGCTCTTCTGTCAGGCAGTTTTATCTCAAGCTACTGCTGCTGGGCTGAGAACCCGTCATGCCTGGATGATCAGGACTATGGCGATTCTAAAAACAGAAACAAATAATGTGTTTTTTATCATTTAATTGTGTTTAATCTGTCAAAAAGTAATGCAACTTCTCAATAATTTATCAATAACAGCAGCACACCGGCTTATGAATGACTTGCACATTCCTCATATGCGTGTACATGAGAACAATGAGGTCAACATTTTCAACAAAATAATAAATTACATCTGGTTTGTTTCGGAAGACTATACGACACAGATCTCATGAAATTGTTTTATTATATTTTGACACTGTTTTTTAATCATTGGTCCAAAAAAGAAAGAGGAAAGGTTTTATGCAGGTTTAGAACAACAGGATGAGTAAATAATGATATTTTTACATTACTTTTGTTTTGAAAATGTCATTCAGTGTAATAATGCCTGCTTTATGAATATTAATGATAATGCCAAATCACGTCTAGTACAGCACAGGTTACAAAGGATATAAGAGCTTTAACCTTCTTCTTCTTCTTCTCTTTCTTCTTTTTCTTTCTGTCCGGATCATCGTCCTTCTTCTTTTTCTTCTTCTTGTGGTCTGAATCTGATGGAGTTTCTGTGGTAAAGAGTGTTACTGTAAGTCATTATGTACGGAAGCACCTGTTTGCCTCTATACAGCGTGACTGTGTGTGTGTGTGTGTGTGACCGTCACCTGGTGGTAATGGATCCTGAGGCCTGTGATGTTTATGCTTGTGTTTGTTCTTCTTCTTTGGTGGCTGAATGTGCATCAGTCTGTATTGCTCCGGTAACTCCGGAAATCACACACACAGAATTAAAACCAACAACTGAAGCACAATCATTTACCACCAACACCGCTAACAAAAACACAGACACACCTCATTTGGCGGGCAAAGCAGAGGCAGCGTCAGTTACACTTGCCTTCCTAAATATATATGGGGATCCTTATTTTGTCTCTCTCTCTCTTACACACACACAGACACACTTACAGGACCTGTGTGAAGCCTGAAGCCGGTGAGCATTGTCCCTGTGAGAGGACTTAATGAGTTGTTGCACACTGGTGGTTTCTCGATGAGCGAGTGCAGAGAGCTGTTGTCCTGAACACCAGGGCTGTCTATCATACCTGACCACAGAACCATGAAGTTTCAAGTAAGGAACTAAAACTGATCTGGAATCAGCAATCAAAGGCAAATACATACATACACACCGGGAAGCTCAGGTAGGAAGTTGCTGAGTTTCTCCTTGACCTTCTTTCCACAGAACTTGTTGAACGCGTGTTCCAGGTTGTAGTGTGTGATGAGATTCGAGTGTCCTGTCAGTTCATTCTCCACTGGCAATGAGAAAAAGATAAGAAGGGGTTAATTACTAATTTGGTGACAAAACACAGTAGTTACAACAATTATTGTTAATGCTGTAACACCAGGATAAATTAATAAGGGAGGTCCTTCAAACAGTGCAAGACTTCAGAATACATTCCTTTATAATTTGTCATTTCATGACAGTGGTGGCAAGTACTAAGTTACCACAGTTTTGTTGTAGTAACTATGGTATTACAATTACAAATCATCTCCTGTTACAATCCAGCAACCACTACCAAACATGTAGCAAAACGTATCACAGCACAGCTATGCCTTTATTTTTAACTTTGTGTCGTGGGATTACAGACCAGATCTATTATAATACTATTATAATAGTATTACAGTGCCATTCAATATACGCCTATAATGGTACCGCCATTCTACATTAAAACAATGACAGGCAATGTTGACACTCACTGGGCAGTTCACGCAGCAGGTAAAACGGTTCATTCATTGCTGTGGGTTTTCTGAGCGGGGTTCCTTCATCCACCATCTGATGGGCGAAAGACATCGAGCCCAAGTTTTGGGGTACCTGAGGTTTCCCGGACCCAAAACCCAGCGCTGACGCTCCTGCTGGCCCCTGAGAATCAGGCTGACCGTATAGCGCGGAGAAGATTTCTGTCATAGTGTAAGATCTGCGCGTGTCTTTATTATTGTGTGTTATTATTGTGTGTATTGATGTTACTATTGCTAATCGTCCGTAAACGATCTGTTGACAATTACTTCCGGTTGTTCGTGCGCATTCGGGAATTTACCGTAATGTATTAATTGCATGATTGCATTATTAGACTGGGTAAATTTGACTAAACACAGTTTCATAAAGCGTCTATAAATCGAGTTATATTGTATAATATAATATTATAACTACATAATAAGGATTTATAACGTGATAAACAATTATTTTTGCGTGTCTGTTACGCACGTTAAAACAGTCGGTTAAAGTTGAGGAATTACGGTAAAGAAGGAACGCGAAAAACTTCCTGTTATCGTCCCCTTTATGTGACATCATGACCAATCAGCGTTATTTTTTGGGTAAACTGACCAATCATTGCGGGAGGCGGGGCTAGTTTTTTCTTCGTCCGCAGTGACCTCTGTCCCTTTAAATCGTTTACTTTGTCGGCCGACGTATATTTTCTCACAGTAATAACGGCATTGATGCAGACGCAGTCTTCTTGAGACATCGCAGCACGCGTCTTCTGACAAAATGGCCTTATTAACTCCTTTGTTAGCGTTTTTGTATCATTTGCCACAGGTTTACAAATGGCTACTGAAACCGTACTACGTAGCCTCGCTGTTTATGTCAATCGCGTTCCTGATGGTGCGCAAAACGCCGGGGATTTGTGAACATCTTTCGACGCAACGAGAGGACGGCAACCCGTGTGATTTCGACTGGGTTCGTATAAACCACATCTAACAGCAAATAATAACAGACACAATAACCGCCTTGCTTTACGATTAAATAAATGAGCAATGGGCAGCAGATGATGGGCCGGATGGTCCGAATAGGAAAGGGTGGGGGTCAAAAATTAAAATGACACGAAGAGACCAAGCCCCTCTATACGGAGTGTTGTTATGCATATAAATGATGCATTGGTGAAAAAAACAGTGTTAAATCTAAGCAACCTGATGCTAAATCTTAGCGATTTTAAACTCTAGAAACTGCTGTGTACGCACACGTATATATGATATATATGAGATGTAAAGTGTTTTACTAATTATAATAATTTGGTCATTTGTTTTATGTTTACAGAGAGAGGTAGAGATACTGATGTTTCTGAGTGCCATAGTGATGATGAAGAACAGAAGAGCGAGTACGTGTTTTGTTTTCGTGTGGCAAATAAACAGTCAATGTTGTACCTCTGTTTAAATGTCTTGTTGACGTTTAACCGGTCGACAGGTAATCCCTATTCAAAAGTACATTTGATGTGTACGTATACAAGGCCTAAGTAAAGGTTTGTTTATACAATAAACATTGTGGCACCTGCAGGTCTCTGTGACGGTTGTCGTCGTGTTTGTTATCGAATCACTTTTTTGTTATCCTGTGTTCCTGTCTCCCCTCCTCCAGGTCCCTCCTCCAGCTCTGTCAGTCATTTCAACACGCCTTTAGTTTATATCTTACAAAAGTGCCGTTTTTGACAGCGTTTCTGTACGTCAATAACTATGAAAGGTTGTCTTTTCATATACTTAATATTTATTTTTCTCTGTTTTTCACTCCACAGTTACTGTCGAACAGCACGTGGGCAACATTATCCTTTTTTCTAAAGTCGCCAATGTGATTCTGTTCTTTAGACTGGACATCCGTTTGGGGCTTCTCTACTTGACCCTGTGTATTGGTCAGTATTCATATTTTTATACATTTATTATTTAAATATTTATTTCATCAGAATTAAAATCCAACGCACACCGTTACTACACACAAAAGCCACCTAGGAGATGCCTTAACATTGTTTTTATGTCCTCTAATGCTCTCGCATGTCTGATTTAGTTTTCCTGATGACCTGTAAACCTCCACTCTACATGGGCCCAGAGTACATCAAGTACTTCAGTGACAAAACCATTGATGTGAGTGTGATTTCACAGTATATGGGGTTTGATGTATGTGTTCAATATAACAATATCAAGTGTACTTCTGTGTTTGTTGTGTACAGATTAGAGAGTATAGGCTAACCGGTACCAATTCTCAAGACCAGGTTTAATTAATGGTTTAGAGATGCAGCAGGTTTAGAGATGCAGCAGTTTGCCAGAGGAGAACTGGTTCTCC
>JAZGTJ010009590.1:0-19195 GCA_036877575.1 Botia almorhae
ACGCCTCCTCTCCCGGAGCCTCATGGGATAGGAAAGTGTCCATGGTATGCGTACTACAGAATTCGGGCGGAAGCAGTAGGTCATCCGGGTACTTCTCGCCTACAGAATTTCGAATACTATGAATTCGGACATACTACTCGCCTCGCATACTGTTTTTCGCGTACTATATAGTAGGGAAGTATGCGATTTCGGACGCAGCATGAGAGTGCAGGTCTGAGAGTGCAGGTCTGAGAGTGCAGGTCTGCAGCCAGACCCTATTGAGGACAACAGGCATGAGACGACGGGCACAAACAACACTCAAAAGGACAACGCGCAATCGTAGCGACCACCAATAATCTCAACAACATCCAAATATAACAACACGAACCGACACAAGACAGCGAACACGAGGGTAATAAATACACGGGGGCAAATGAAAGCGACAGGTGCGCGACATTAACAGAAACGAGTAAACGAGGGAACAAGGGAACAAGGAGGCGGGGTAATGACGCAAGACCGGAGAGCACATGGCTAATGAATATGCAATTAGACATGTGCTTCCACACGTAACGCACATCCAGAACGCGAGTTCAGACTTCGCCTCAAAACGAAACCGGACTAAGACAGATTAAGTGGAGTCTGAACCTCGCGCTTTGACACGTAACAAGACAGAGTCAGGATCCTGGCAAAACGCGATCTCAGACTAGACAGAAGCCAGGATCCTGACACTCTGTGCTTCAATCATGTTTGTCATATCCAATTTATTATCTATCCTTACTGCCTCATGTTTAACTTGTTGTCTTGTAACCACCATAGTTTTATGTGTTTTTCCATTTGATTTTGCTGTTTGATCTGCAAAATTGTTCCCAATTATTTCCATAGTTTCCCCGTTTCTGCGTGCATCACATTTAACAATACTTCGAGCTGTGGGCTTTTGCACTGTTAGCCTGGATGAGAAAAATTAGAGGAAACTTGTTGCCCTAAAAAAATAGAATAATGTTTACTTGATAACTTGAGTGAACATTACTTAAAGATACAAGTGGTTCTAACAACTATTTTAAGTTGAATTTACTTAATGTTTTAAATTTCTGTCCAGTTACTCCACACTCATATCACCACACTCATATTTAAAACTTCTCAAAATACAATAATACAGTGAAGACAAGTTTAAAACAAGTTTGCCTTCAAGTTTAGCAGGTTTCCTACTTTTTCCCCTAACACTGCATCTACTCAAATAATAATATAATAAAAGATATTGCTGAACAAAATCTGATCGTTTTTCACAGTACAGTGAAATTAAACTGTTTAATTAGATATAAAATCCGGGCTAACAGTGTGGCACGCTTTAATTAAATGTCTGATTTCTCTCTCATGCTTAATTGGCTTGCCATTAGTTTTCTTGAAGTTGTTATTTAACCAAATTTTTCCATAATATTGTGCCACGCCAAACGCATAAGCTAAATCGGTAGATATTGTCCCTATTTCTCCTTCCAGCATCTTACATCCCTCTGCCAATGCCATGATTTCTGCTCTTTGTGCTGACATTATTCCTGTTTCTACTTTAAGTTCTCTGCATACTTTTAACTCAATTGGTTTTCAAATTCATCACTTCAACTACAGCATAACCCATTTCACTCTGCCCTTTGTCATTCTTGGAGCATGATCCATCCACAAACAACATTCTATGTCCTTCTATTTTGTCACATCCTAAGTCAGGCCTAACCTTATTATCTCTTACTCCTTCTGTCTGACAGCAATGTGGGGTACCTTCTTTGCAAAATAATAGTCTGTTTGCCTCATTTTTTGTCTTTATTATTTTAACGGAGAGGTTGCATTTTTCTAATAATTCCAAATATTTCATCCTTCCCACAGACAAATTAAATGTGTCTTGTTCTATTACCCCAATAACTTCATGTGTTGATCTTATCTCAACCTTTAAATTGAGCACTAATTTGGAACATTTCTTATATGCCCAAAACACTGCTTCAAGATTTCTCTCACAGTCAGTCCAATCCTCTAGTCCTCCTAGACAAGGGTCTTGATCTCCCACCTTCCTTCCTTATGTTATATAGCTGTAGCTAGCCCTGCCTTTCCCATTGCTACATCTATATAGAAGGTTTTACTATGATCAGGTACTGCTAGCTTCGTAGCTCTTACCACTACCTGTTTTAGTCTTTCAAACTCTTCCTCAGCCTCCTTTGTCCATTGTAATTCTGCCATAAGGTCTTTCATTCCTGCACATTTCATCATTTCTCTCATTGCTTTACATTTTCCTGCATATTCAGCTATAATCTCACTACAAAACGCTGTTGTTCCTAAAAATCCCATCATCTGCTTCACTGTTACAGGTTTTGGATACAATTTAACTGCTTCAACATGCTTGTCACTCACTTCCTTTCTGTCTTTGCTAATCTGCCTACCCAGATAAGTAACACTTCTTTCAGCAACAACAAGTTTCTGTGGTGACACTTTCATCCCTGCTTTGGCTAGTTCCATCAGCCCTTGTTTAGTAGCTTTAATACAACCTTGTTTGGTTTTATGGCCTATTAGAATAGCATCCGCATATTGCAAGCACACTGTTTTGTCATTAAATTCAACATTTCTTTCCATTTCTGATTAAAAATATGGGGGCTTTGAGAAAAACCCTGCGGAATGGGAGAGTAAGACAGTTGTTTACCCTTCCAAGTGAAAGCAAACAAATGTCTACTCTTTTCATGCAATGGTACAGTAAAAATGCTGAGGTTAGATCTATGGTGGAGAACCATTCCTGTTTGTTATTTAGATTGGTAGGGGTTTGGTACCACAGCTTCTTGGTCTGTGACATCACTTTCTGCTCTTAAATCATTTACCAGCCTCCATTTCCTATTGAGTTTTTTCACAGGTAGTATTGGTGTATTACAATTACTTTGAATGTCAATCAAAATTCCAGCTGTCATTAATCCTTCTATTACAGGCCTTATTCCCTCCTCTGCTTCCGCAGACATTTTATATTGCTTCCTGTATGGCCTCTTGCTACCTGGCTTTACTCACAGTCTGTAATTTTTCCAATGTCATAATCATGCTTAGCCCACAGCTCTTCTGGCAGTTCAGCTAACATCTGCTCTTTTGTGATTTCCTCAACAATGATCTGCTTTTCTCTTACACCAGTGAATGTTTCTCTAAAGTCATACAGCTGCATTGATCCATCTTTATTAATCCGGTGATCTCCTTCTCTCATCCATTCCTCTCTCCATGATCTTTCTACCTCTGGTCCTAATACCTGTGCTGTGTGTTCTCCATACACAAACACACTCACATGGAGCGTGCTGTTTTTTACTTCAAAGCCTTCCACATCTTTAATTTGAATGGCTACACCTTTCTTACATATCAATATGCTGTCTGTTACCAATGTCACCTTTTCCCCAATGGAAACTTTTTCTCATAATCAACATCTTTTCCTTTTTCACAATATGTAGTTGTACAATGTCCTGCATATCTTGGTGTCCTGCCTTTTCAATGTTTCATTGTCTCTTTTGCCCTTTTATAAACATCGTGTGCTGTTATCCAATATGCTGTTGGTCCCTCCACTTCCTGTACTGCCTCTGCTGTTCTAACTGGGCATTGTAGGACCACTCCATGGGGTGTTGTCTTAAATTGTGGCATTTATTGTACACAATACATCTCTTCCTATTAAATTTGGGGCTGTCTAAGATATTACAAACAATTACAGTTGTTCCTTCAACTTCAATAGTTAGTGGTTCACTCAGCATTACACTTGTGGGGTTTCCAGAGAATCCCACTGTTCGTACCAACATGTGTGATAAACCAATCTACAGAGGAGGGTTTCATACATGTGAAGGTAGCACCAGTGTCTAACAGGCAGTTTAAGGTTACTCCATTAACTTTACATTTGATTAGAGGCTCTTCGTCATCACTTTTTGACAACATCACATGTTGGCCTACATTGGGACTCACCGCAATATCCTATTGGTTTTCCCAGGGATTGGTAGGACAGTCCCTGCAAAGATGATCAATTTCCTCACATCCATAGCACCTCATCTCACCTATACCCCTAGAATTTTCACCTCTTCCTCTGTAAGGACCAGAATATCCTCTGCCTCTAAATTAACCTTTTCCTCTGCCACTGCTATTATCACTGTTATGTACATTAACAACAACACAAGGCTGTGTGGGCTGAATGTTTGTGGCTGGGGGGCTCGCAGTTGCTTCCTCTCTGGGCCAAGCCTGAACAAATAGGTCCCCTTTGTTTGCCTTGCTGCATTGTCTTTTTTCATGTTTTTCAGTGTGGCTTGGGTGAGCTTTCTCTGCACCTCTTTGCTCTGTTTGTCTAAAGTCTTTTCAGCTTGTTGATAATGTTGGAAGAAATGTTTGAGTTTAGCTGCTCATACCTCTTTGCTAAACCCAGGCTGATCCTCAAGTTAGGTTCTCACTGACTGAGGAGTTCAGCACAGCAGCCCTGAACAGCTGTGTCTGTACTGCTCTCTGATTCAGGGTCACATCGAGGCCTGCTACCTCTCTCCAGTGTTGCACTTGCATCTACGCCCACTTATCAAAGTTCTCATTAACACCACAGTCTCATGTTATGTATTCCCCAAATCTCATTCTGGCTGGCACTTAGGACTTTAGGACATTCTAGGACTTTAACGTCACCCACTGCTATCAGATTTCCTACTGTTTCTTTTTCAAATCTGGCAATCCATCTATTTCCTTCTTCCGTCAAATTTGGTAGTTTCATTATCAATCCTTCAACATCTCTAAATCCCCAAGGGACATATTTTACTTTTTTCCATTCTACCAGCAGTGGCATTTGATAAGCAGTGCCCTGTCTGGTCCTCCCAGGGGTAGACTGTCCTGACAACCTGTCTGCTATGCGCATATTTGTATCCTCCCTCATATCTCTGTAACCATCAGGCCCTACTCCTTGTGACATATCCCTTTCTCTACTGTCTAATGATTCAGTGTCAATGTTGTGAATGTGTCAGTGTTGTGAATGTGCACCTGCTGTCTGAGGGCTATGGACTATTGAAGGATGTGATGCTAAATCCTGGGCTAACCTTTGCACATGGCCAGGTGTGGGATTTGCTGGTGTGGACAAGCTAGCTGGCTGCTGTATTACTGAGGCATGTGAGACCAAAGCATTATGCTGGGGTCCAAGATTGCCCTTGAGCTTTAATTCTCCTGTAACTTGTCCCTTCTGTAAATGTCCCTTCTGTATTGGTAAATATTTCTTCTATCTCTCTTAATGCAGATGCTGGCTCAATTGGCTTTTGTGTTTCAGTATTTGGAGGGGGAGCAGTAACTTTCTTGGTTTTTTTCTCAGTGAGAGGCATTGTTGGGAGTGTGTGTGGGAGAGAGTTGGGAGGAGGTGAGTCAGAGGAGGAGCTAGAGTTGTTTATTGGGCTTACACCCCTTCTTCTCTTCCTCTCTAAGTTTTTCCAGACAACCAAACATGCACTGCAGTAATCACACTCTGTTCCCAAGTGCCTGTTTCTGGCCAACACAATATTACTGTCTTATCTTTCTGTAATTTTCTATTTATCTCTTTACACCATTCTGATGTCTTTAACATCTGCCTTATGATTTTCTTTTATCCAGTCTATGGGTGGCATGGTCATGTGGATGGAAAACACTTCAAGATCAGCAATGCAGAATACTTCAAAACCAGCAATGCAAATGGTTACAATACTATTTAAAGCTTTATTCTGTTGATGTCCTATAGTTCTTCCTTTATCACTGTCACTGAATTCAATGCTACCATCAAACACTTAGTTTCACACCTGATATAAAAAAATTAAATGATATCTGAGATCACCACTGAAAAATGCAGACAAAGCCTCTCAATATATTTTCATTGCAAAAATACACCATCAACATAAAACCTTCCCTTATCCAAATTTCTGCTTGTTTTAACCAAGATATCCTTACATTCAGCAAACAACTCGTCTAAAGGTACTACAAACAACTGTTCTTTTGTTAAACCAGATTCTCACCAAACCCAGACCACACCCAGTTGGCTAGATAACTTCACCGGAGCAATCTTTTTATCTCCTCACCTGGGAAATAAAAGTGTAGTTCTAATTCTTTACTAGTGTACTAAGCAGTTCTTAAGATTTTCAGTGAAATCACACATTTAATCACACAAATAGATCAATACAAAATCTATTTTTGTTAGCAATCCAAACCAACTTAACTGGCAATCCAAACCATCTTAACAAATCTTCAGAACTGTTTCCTCTTCTCTATATGAATTCACACATAGTCTAGAGCAATCCAAACTCTTCTCTTGAGCAATCCAAACTCTCTTGGCTAGATTACTACACTGGAGTAATCTTTTCTATTTTCCTCCCCAGGGAAAAATATAAAATACACTACTGTATTTTTCTGAGACCAGAGCAGGTGAAATACAGATAATGTTTACAGCCCTGTCCCCATTTAAACCATCCAGAGTCACAAAGCAGTTCCTTTATGCAAAATTACAATAAGTACTGTAATATTAATGACTTGCCCAAACTGAGCAGAATTTCACATCATTTCCTTTAATCAAACACAACCTGCAAAATTTAACAAAAAGCCTCTGCCTTACCTCTGCCAATTACGGGCTTTGTTATGCTTGTTCTTCAAGTCGATTTTTCAGCCAAATTCGATGTCTCTAAGGGACCCTGCTCGCAGTGGCAAAAATGTTGTGGAAAAATGAAGTAACGGTTGAGCGGAGAAAAGGTTTAACAAAAAATATTTTATTAAAAAATTACTGCACAGCAAAACACTGTCACATCAGTTGCATGCAAAGAAAATGTGCGTCCCTTGCTATCTATTACTGTCTTTTATTCTCCTGAGACATGTAGCCAATTCGTCCTCTGGGGTCCCAATAGCCTTGATTCAATAGCGTAGAGACAGCTAGAAACAGTTGCTTTGTGTGTGAAAGGACAAGGGACCTCGAGACTAGCAAAGGAATGTAAAATGATAAAGTTGATAAAGTGAATATTTTGTCGGACACCAACACACCCCTGCAGATGTCTGTCTCCATCTAGTCTGACCTTGTTTCCAGGCCAAGCAGATTTTAAACATCCCCTTATAATTTATTTACAAGAGAATGCAGTATATCCAATATATTATGAAGAACATGATTAAATTTCACCTCACTTTCTCCTGTAGCTCCTGGTCCTCTTCATCTGCTGTAACTTGCAGGTCGGGCTGTTCTGGGTGGTTCTGCATGTGGTCCCTCACTTGGTTTTAACTGAACGATGAGGTTGTGGGTGAGGGCACGATGATCATGGTTGGCTCTCTGTGGCTGTAGCTTTTGGTTTAATCATGGTGCGCCTGCTTGTTCAGGTCATTATCCAGCTGCTCTTGGCTCAGCTGTTGTCTAGACAACATTGTAATAGTCAACAATCACACATATCAAAATACTCCTCCTCACATTTAAGCATTTCTTTTTTCACTCTTTCTTGTGTAATGCTTACTGTATAGTTTAATTTATTTATTTATTTATTAAATTTATAAATTAATTTATTATTATTAAGCATCACTTATTTGGTTTATTTTAATTCAGTGTCATTTAATTCGAGCTGTTCAAGTGCACATGAATCTGCACTTTAAATTTTCACCGGAAATATAGAGCAACCGGGTAATTTAAAAATACTCATTTCAACATACTATGATTTGGGACATACTAATTCCAATTTTGAATAGTATTTTGTATGAATAGTATGTGAATTAAGATGCAGGGAGGCTATTTTGCCTGTGCAAAGTTTCACTTGTTTCACTTTACTACCCACTCTAAGCATGGTAATAGCCTATCCAGTGTGCTGGAATTCCAGCCAATCAGAAATGAGACTGCTGATATCTGGCTTGACAGCCAGTCACAATCTTTCCTGCTCTGTCAAGCTTGGAAGAAATTCCAAGAGACACATGTTTGAAAACTTCAGTGGAGAAGAGGAAATGACCTTAACAAGGTTAAAAATGGGTCTAACTAAGCGTGTGACCCATGTGGTAAAATTGTACAGACGGCTTTAAAATTCTGTAAAAAATAGTGGTCTTAACAATAGCATATCGATATCATGCTATACTTTGCGCTTCAGCACAGGAGGTGACTGTCAGGGTCCTGGCTTCCTTCTAAATTCTCTTGCCAGGATACTGACAGACCTTGTTTTTTGTGTATGATGGGATGATAATCATCCCATCATTAGTTGATGCCCCTTACCTGCCTGCCTTTGTTACCTGTTTGCCCTATTTAATGCCCTTGTGTCTGCTGTCTTCTGTTAGTGTATTGTATGTTATTGGTTGATGGTTCTTGCTTCTTGAGCATTGGTGCTTGTATTGTGTCTTGTTCAA
The DNA here is from genome assembly GCA_036877575.1 of Botia almorhae. NCBI lineage: Eukaryota > Metazoa > Chordata > Actinopteri > Cypriniformes > Botiidae > Botia > Botia almorhae. The sequence goes on from JAZGTJ010009590.1 coordinate 8,311, forward strand.
AGAGCTCTATTTAGTAATAACAGTGACATCAGTGGCAGGTGTTCAGAGTTTTACGACAGTCAATAGACCTTTTATTTCTATTACCAGTAAGTGAAGCAGTTTTTCACTACTTTCAGTATCATAGCAATGCAATCAAAACGAATGGCTGAATCCTTTCGCCGGTGTTATTGCAGCGTACTTAGCTGCTTGAATTTTAAACACTGACACCCTTATCTAATTTTTCATTATTTCCAGACACACAAAGAACTGAGGAAAACATGGGTGATAATAATATGGCGGGATAAAGGTCCTACTCTTAATATAATATGCGGGAGTATGTATTTTGAAAACTGATGTGGAAAACTTCTGAAATACTGCAATACATTTGTGTACAAAAAACTTAACACAGAAGAGCACAAATACCTTTAATGACTGTTGATGCTTGAGTGAGTAGGGACAAGAGTATGTTTTTGGACTGAGGGCTAAACTTTCCGAACATTTGAGCAATCTGTAGCTTATAGGGCTCCTTGTTCATTTGCATTGATCGGTAGCAACTTGCCTGTACTAATACCCCTCAGTTCACTATATCTGACAGTACGCGCTAAGAAAGGAAGGAGAGAGGATATCAGGGCCTGTTGTTAACTGCTAACTTTAAACGTACCCTGCTAAAAGTTTAAAAAGTTAGTCTTAATTATGAACAATTGACGGAATAGAAATGGCTTACCACAGACAGTTTATTTGCTCAAATTCTGCAAATCGACATACTATTTGCTTTTACGCTACGTCAGTGTTAAACAATTTGTAGCAAAACATCTCTCTTAGTATTAAGCTCAAGTTTACAGGATAACTAGTAACCACAATACAGTGACACTGCAATTAACTTGACCAATCTGAAATAATTGATTCAGTGCTTCAACAAGCACTTCTGGATAATCAATTGCACTGTAATAAAGGCCTGTTACATTTTACATTGCACCTTTCTTTTCAAAATATAAAATTTGATTTTAATCTTCTCATTAATAAACAGAGTCATTGTGCATACGTAAATCTGTCTAATAATAATTGTTTTCCTTTTCATTCATTTACATGCATCATCATAAGCATACACAGTTACTGTTCTCAAACAACCACCCCATTGACTTCCATTTATAAAGGTGAGAAGCATCAGAACATCGTAGAGACAAGTGGGTGGCCTATGTTGACTCAGACTGGCAAGTAATCTTTTTTTGTAATTATTACCATGGAAACTGTCCAGCCATACCCTAGCAACCAACATGAATTAGCTATATCTTAGCACCAGAACATCATAGAGACATTAAGTTAGCTATTTTGATTCACACACACATCTGTCTACTGGATTTAACCTATTGTTTTTTAAACTGTTAACTGTCTAGCTACACCCTAGCAACCATTGCTAAATCATGCTAGCATCATGGTAATTGATGCTAAAACATGCGAAAATCATGTTAAATTATGTTTAAGTAATATAGTAAACAATATACAAATATACTTAACAATATACTCAAACATGTCAAACTAGTCACCAATCGTGTTAGAGAATGTCAGACCTAAAGTATTTCAAACCATTCAAAACTTTTCAGGTGGGGCTTTATCAAGCCAACTTAAACTTTGGCAAAGTAAAAGTGCTTAATTTATGTTTTATTTGTTCACTTCTAATATTAATTTATTAATCTGTGAGCTGTGTTACCAAACACCTATATACACCTTCCTCGATACCAGTGTTCCCATAGCGACTATATTCGCCGCACTAGCTTCTCATGAGATAGAGTGCGCGGTTGGTTTTGACTCAAGCGGAGGGGCAGCTGCTGAGCGCCTTACGGGTCCGTTAAACAACGAGAGCGCGTCTGTACGGAGGCCGAGAAGAGTGCCGTAGGATCCCCAACCGCGAGCATGGCGGCGTGCTAGTGTGTCAAGACCGGGAAGCGCAAAAGAGACGGAAAACACTAACGTGCATGAATATGATCCCAGGTCACTTAAAATAGCCCGATTATAACAAACGGAGTATAATTATCCAAACCGGAGACAGTCTTACATGTAGGACGATGAGCTGAGCAGATAAGAATCTCGATTTATTGCAGATCACATATGTTCAGTCGTTGCCCGTTGAATGCACCTGGTGCACCGGGATCTCTGCTATCATGACGCGCTACTGCGGGACGCGTGCCTTTGCGCGAGGCGCGTTTATTTTTTGCAGACAGACTTGTTTAGCATGAATATCGGTTTCATGTCGATTGCTGCGTGAGTTTTTTTTACCCGTTTAGACTGGTGAGATGCGGGAGTATAAAGTGGTGGTACTCGGGAGCGGCGGGGTTGGTAAATCCGCCCTTACCGTGCAATTTGTCACCGGAACGTTCATTGAGAAGTACGACCCGACCATCGAGGATTTTTACCGTAAGGAAATCGAAGTGGACTCGTCGCCGTCCGTGCTGGAGATCCTGGACACGGCGGGCACGGAGCAGTTCGCGTCAATGCGGGACTTGTACATTAAAAACGGACAGGGCTTCATGCTGGTGTACAGTCTGGTAAACCAGCAGAGCTTTCAGGACATCAAACCCATGAGAGATCAGATCATCCGAGTCAAGAGGTGAGACGTGCGTCGGAAATCACTTTCTCAGGCTTGGATGCCAAGTCATTTCATTTAATATCAACATCATTAGATGTCAAAACTGACATATGTGTTTTAAGTATCTTTTGATCTCTAATGCAGTTGGGCCTTTGCAGGCCTGTTGCTTGATTCATGATGCCTCATCAGATAAGACACACACTGTTGAAAGGTGAAAGATGATACTATTCAGAACCTGATCCACAGTTTTGAGGAAAAGACCAGTTGCATTCATGCAATTCTCATGACATTATGGGAACCTTGTAGTGATTTTGTATACATTGTTAAAAACAATGTTTAAATGTGTTCAAAGACCAGTTTGTCCAATAAGTTGCTCTCTAGAATGAGAATGCCCCATTCCCAATATATCAGCCTTTGAATAGTTCTTTGATATGAGGAGCCAACTTTTTAATAGGACACATCAAAACAAAAAACTCCACCCATTAATCCACTTTGTAAAAAGTTTTTGTCAACCTACAAAATGTGCTTTATGTGGTTCAATGTTAGCGGACCAAAATGCATTACATTATAGCACGCATAAGCCTATATCTCAGAATGCCTCCAGGCACACACCCATAACACCCTCAAACTCAAATAATTTCTCTCTGTATGTTTCTTTAGAACAGACTGGGAGAATCAAGGGACATTATACTATCATTATACTATACATCATTTTTTAATGACAAGGTGTGGCCTGTGTAACCCCGCCCTCCTTATCTGCTGTTGAGCAGTTATCACAGTGGAAAGCTGAATTTGAGGAAAGCTATACAATGTACATTCTTTGGGAAATTCCACATCGAGCTGAGGTTTACATCCAATCACAATGTTACAGCCTCTTTTCAGAAAAGATGTCACACAACCAGGACAGTCCTCAGAAGACAAAAGTGACATCACCGCATTATGTCTAATCTACATTCCCATCACCATGTTGACTGGTATACACAGTTATGTAAACATGTCCACTTGAGTTTTGTAGTATAAAATCTTTTTCAGGTATGAGAAGGTGCCTGTGATCCTAGTGGGAAATAAGGTGGATCTGGAGAGCGAGAGGGAGGTGTCCATGAGGGAGGGGCAGGCGTTGGCCGAAGAATGGGGATGTCCGTTCATCGAGACCTCCGCCAAGAGCAAGACGATGGTGGATGAACTCTTTGCCGAGATCGTACGGCAGATGGACTATGCAGCGCAACCAGATAAAGATGATCCATGCTGCTCCTCCTGCAATATACAATAACCCCCAACACACACACAAATGTTACAGTAGCTTTGATAGACTTTCGAATATCTGCGGTTTCACAACATTCTGTATTTATAGACTGACGGTGATTTTAAGGATTTTTTTGTCACTGGCCTTAGCTTTCACAAGTCCTGTTTGATCAGAATCTTCAGTAGGGTTAAGTTGCCCTTTTTTGTTTTGGGTTTTATTGTCTGGATGATTTTATCTGAATTTGTCACCAGATCAGAGAGAGGAAGAGAGAATTAGAGAAAGAATAGGGTTTATATTGTTTCATCCAACCTTCTAAGGTAAAGTTTTCTATTTTTTTATTAATGTTTTTTCAACTCTTTATTTTCATTTTCATTGAAAAAACCTACATACATATAGTACCTTCTAAATCCTTACAAGAAAGAGATGGACCATATATCAAAGTTCTCTTGAAAGTACTCTAACACAATGAGATTACAAAAAGGAACTCAAAACCCCTCCTCCCACCCCACCCTTCTAACATTGATCAAATTGTTTGTGGAAGGTTCATAAAAAAATAAAATAAAAGGCATATTATACATGAGTAACATTTATAATCATAATATGGAACTGGTTGGGACTAAAAATTTTTTAAGAAAGGTGTACATGGACAATGAAACCAAAAGAGACATTATAAAATAAATAAGGAAATAAAATAAATCAACATACAATAGTCTTGTGAAAGTCCATATCGGTTTAGTCTATCTGCAAAAATAGTATGAATGGTTCCCAAATCTTTTTAAAAATGGACAGTTTTTCACTTAGTGTGAATCTTAGTTTTTCTAAGTGTAGCATATTTCCAAATTCTCTGGCCCACATTTCAAAGGTGGGAGCAGCATCAGATTTCCACATTTGTAAAATGAGTTTTTTTGCAATACACATACAGAAAAGAATTGCTTGTGTTTGGTTTCTACTGTTAGAATTGTCCAGTGCTCCTAAAAGTCCAATACTAGGATCAGGTTCCAGATTCATTGAATACACTTCAGAAAGAAATTTAAATATATTTTTCCAGTATGGTTGTACTTTTTTTTAATCAATGTTAATATGCTCTCAAAAGCAGACACAGTGTGTAATCCATTCATGGATTATATCCCCCAAAATCTAAATAATCAAAACATTTGAGCAGCTCAACACAGTGCTGTTGAAAAGTGAATTTGGGGTGGGCTTATCTAGATGGGAGGAGTGTTTGAAAACTATCAGAATTTTTGCTTTTCCTATTTTTTGGTAATGTTAATGGTGCAGAAATAATACTCTTCACCTTTGATTACATTAAATGATTGTTAAAGAAAAACAATCTAAAAATGATGTTTAGTTTCTTCTATGCATCTCATGTTTCATACAAAGACAGACTTTGGCTCTGTTCCAAAACCTAGTAAACTGTCTACCTATAAACATACAGGCAGCACTAGGTGTAGCCTACATGAATTAAAAAATTCTGAAACATTTTCTAAACAAAACAAATTGAGAAAAAGAGTTGAGAGAAATGAGGCATACTGAAAGGTCTACTTTAAGAATGTTTTAAACAATTTTTTGTGTGAGCTGTTTATTTTTATGCTTATTAAAAGTTTATTAGCTTAGCAACACGCTAACATCTGAATCTGTTGGAATCAATTGTGAGTGAAATTTGCCTTATGTAGTTTCTGCCTATGTAATGCATTTCTGTTATTCGTGATGTTCAGTGATAGTTAGAATGCTGCCTGTGTGCCAAAGTAGCTCAAAAGGGTTTGGACAGAGCTGTTGTCTTTGTTTTATTCCAATCATACTCTGTTGTGGGATATTTTTTCTCTGATTTGAAGAACATGAAGATGTTATATTGACTGGTAATGAAATGACAACATTACTGTTAGCTGTTCGAATTTCAACAACGTTTCAAGCAGCCCAGTTGAGGGTAGCTGAGTGTAAATGATGCAACATACTGCAGTTATTGAATATATTGCTAATGTTTGCTAAACAGGTTGTATTATTATGTAATAATAGCAACTTTGACTCAACTGATTAATTTATTTTTCTAGATGTTGACTGTTTATCATTCATTAGATGCATTTACATGGAGCATTCGATTGTAATCGGTTTAAAAGTCCAAACCGAATTAAAATGTTTCATGTAAACACCTCAGTTGGAATAAAAAGGCCCAAACTGACTGAAATTTTAATCAGTTTGTAAGGGGTGGGATAAACTTATAAACTGATCATACAAAAAAAATCCACCATCTAAACAGGTTAAACAGTTTTCTAATGTACATGCCTGGCCTTGACAATTCAGTTCAAGAAGTCAGGGGTCGTCAAAATGCAAAATGGTTGTGATGATGAAATCGGTACATGTTTGCATGGAAACACTGTATCCCATGGGGGAGAATACCTGACAGAGAGCGTTTTTTTAGAGCGTTGCAGCAAACAGTCACCCTTACTTAAGTGTTTATACTAAGCATTTTGCAATAGTTTCTGTAAAAACACAGCAATAGAAAAGTGGTTTCTATAGCATGTGTTCATTCATGTCACCGACACCCAAATGCAGTTATTCTGTTTGAAAGCGCCAGGACACGAAAACATCATATTATATTACATAACATCTCATGTAAACAGTCAACCAGAGTCTTTTAATCAGAATGATTTCAATAATTTGACAAAAATGTATGTATGCAAATGTGGCTACAGTGTATGTCTCCATCGATTCTGCAGTGTTTGTGTTTCACTCGCATCATTACAAAGTTTGAGTTGTGGATTTTCCACACAAGTTTGAAGGTCTGACTTCAAATGAAGTCTCTTCACTGATTGGATGGGCTGTAGTGGTGGAGAACGTATCTCTTTGACAAAGACAACTTCTAATTTAAAGGAACTCCATTGGATCCCATTTTCCACTATCTGAATATAATTCTGTGGGGCTCAGTCCTTTTTTCTATGCTTCTCTCTCTTTAACTTCCACTCTTTCACGTGTCTTTTGAACATCTCAGCCCCCTTTCTACATTCACTCTCCATATCCTGCCATGCTTATAATGGTTCATTAATGGAGATAGTGATGATGATTTGGTGGACTGTAAATACATTTGTACAGAGCTGGTACAGAGGTTTTCTTAGTAGCTTTCTCATGGCAGGTCTTGAGTTTAGACCTCAAGGCTGAATGGAGAGATTATAGAGATTCCTTTTTTAAAAATATTTTTATATAATAAAGCAAGATTTTATACACAGAGATTGGTAGATCTATAAGTAAAATCTGTTGACTTTAGCAATCCTTGTTACAATATATGCCAATAGTGACAGTTCAAAAATGAGAATAAAAGCACTTTGTGTATTTTTTTGTATTTTTTATTAAGTCTTTACCACCTTGAGTGGATTTTGATATTCTGGGAACTATTAACAGACCAGAATTTTGAGACCGTATTGTACAAAAATGCAACTAAGATTATTCAATAAACACTGCTCATTCCATCATCACTTCCTCTTCTGTTTTAGCAGAAGATGGCAGTTTTATCCCCAATAAGAAAATGTATTATTGTCAGACACTTTAAACATTGTAAATACACAGTTTGAACTTTAACACTGCACTGTGCTTACATACAGGTAAATAAAAAATAATTATTAAATTAAATTAAACTTTATTGAACCTAAAGTTAAAGTAGATTGTAGTAAAATTGTAAGATTGTAAAACTCAAGTAAATTGTACTGTACTTAAATGTTAAGTAAAAATGTACTGTACTTGATAAAAAATAACATGGGCCATATGTGTAAAATTTGCAAGTAACAACAGTAACAGCTGTAACATAACTGTACTAAAATGAACCAAAGCATTTCTTGCTATGTCCAAAACAATGACTGCTTTCTGAAACAGAAACACACACACATACAGAAAGAAACTATAAGAATAAAACAAAAGTGAGAAGGAGCATTAGGAACAACAACTGTACTTGAACACACACATCGTATTGGTGACAAATGTGAAAGTGTCAGACAAGTATGCCAGCTAACAGTATCAGTCCGAGACCGCACAGTGTCCTTGAAAATTTTCTTGAAAATTTCGGAAATTTGTATCTTGTAAAAACATCTGGACCTTTTTGTGCAATATGCAAAGCATCTTTCCTCTTTAAAGCCACCTTACTTCAGTATGAAGTAAGAGTTGGACATGCTAACTGCCCATTTTCTCGCAGAGCACACGAAATAAGCGAGAATAAGCTGGCCTTAATAAAGTTCACAGTTTTCACAGCAGAGTCCAGAACAGACTTCAAGTCATCAGGCATCTACTTCACTGCCAGTGCCTCACAATGGATGCTGAATTAAGTCCAGCGCATGTTACGACCTGTTATAGCCCTCGCACCATCTGTACACAGTCCCATACACTTTCCAATCCATTCTCTTGGATTCTCTTCCGCATACCACTTGAGACAGTAGCACACTTTGAGAATGACTGGCCTTCATTTATTATTTCTTATATAATGTTAAGTATATAATTTAATTTTTAAATCATTGACGCATCACTTATTCAGCTTATTAATTCAGTGTAGCGTCCACTTTAAATTTTCACTGAAAATAGTAGACCATTTGGATACTTTAAGGATACTAATTTTAACATATTACAATTTGAGACATAATTTAATTTTGAATACTATTTAGAAAGGATAGTACGTGAATTGGCACACAGGGACTGTGCTCACTCGTCTCTCTCTGCGTGCTTGCTGTTAACTTGATTTTTGAGACTGGAGGTGGGACAGTGACTGATGTTTCAGCTCCTTTGATTGGTCACTTTAAACACCCAGTCCCCTATAATGTCTAACCCTCTGACCCCTTTAATGTTGGAGAAAAATAGGTAAACACTTCTATAACATACTAATACGCCATCCACATGTAGGAAGGGGATGAGAATTACATGGCTATTTTTACATTTTTCGTCTTTCGTCTAAAATCATGAAATTTGTCTCATTACTTTGAGGCAGGCTAGTGCCCCCTAGTGTTCATAATAGGTAACAACATTTACAAAAATGCATATTGTTATGCAACTTCTTTCTTTAGATTCTCTGGCTCATGCATAGTACTACAATACCAAATGTGTCATAGTCAATGCTACTTTCTCTGGATGAAGGATAATTCGCTAATGCAGCACAACTCCTTGTTCAAGCTCTTGTTCTCTCAAGACTGGACTACAGCAATGCTCTCCTTGCAGGGCTTCTGGCTAGTACTATCAAACCCTTGCAGTTAATCCCGAACGCAGCAGCTAGAGTGGTCTTTAATGGGCCTAAAAGTACCAGTAGCTGCTCACATCAAATTCAAGGCTCTGATGATTGCATTCAAAGTGATTACTGGATTCGCACCTCCTCACCTGCTCTCACTTCTTCGCATTTATGTGCCCTGCAGAAACTTGCGTTTAGCTAATGAACATCGCCTTGTGGTTCCATCTCAAAGAGGGAAGAAATCACTTTCCCGGACTCTTACTTTCACTCTGCCCGGTTGGTGGAATGAACTACAGAACTCTATCAGAACGGCTGAGTCACTAGAAGTTTTTAAGAAATGACTAAAAACTCAACTATTTAGTCTTCACTCCCTTAACTAATCAACTAACACACCGCTACTACTTCTACTTCTTTTATTAAAAAAACAAAAACAAATTTGCTTCTTACACTGTGTTGGATTATCTGAGACCTGTTTATAGCACTTATTCATTGTTGCTCTTATAGTTGTTGAAATTGCTCCCTTGTCCCCATTTGTAAGTCACTTTGGATAAAAGCGTCTGATAAATGACTAAATGTAAATGTCCATGTACGCAAATGTTGTCTTTTTAATTTCATTTTGCACAGAGCGATTAATATCCCTCAGTGCAAGCCAGTTTTAGTGGTGAAATGCTTGCCGTTACTTCTTGAGGTTTGTTTGATGGGTCATTCGTGGTTTGGAGTTAGGATATTTTCTTACAGTTTTGATTGGAATGGTAGATGTCATACAAAACTTCTTGTAGTCCATTATGTAACAGTTTTTATATCCAAATAACCATAAAAAATACACCAGTCCATGCTTGAAAGGGAGTTGCATTCTGCAGTTGCATTCTCTGCCCACTAAGTGATGCTGTAGGTGACTGTTTTTCCCTCCTCAGCATTTGTCTATATTGTGGAAGCACACAATATAGACAAATATATTTTCCTTCCTTATAAGAATATTCACATACTGTTTAAAGGATGGAAGAACACTGTCTAACTTACAGCTATTAAAATCCCCCAAAATAAGCACCGGAGCACCAAGATACTTGCTTAGCATTATCTAGCATAGTATGGACATTCTGAGCTGCTAGCTCAGCTGCCATGTTGGTGTTACTGCCAGGCAGAATGTACACAACACAGTTGATAACCACATGAAAAATTCCTAGGAGAGCCACATCTTGGACAGAGCATCGGTAATGGCTTCCCAAAAGTATTTCTGCACTCGGCATCTAGCATGTAAAATGTCCACCTTATTAGAGAGTGTAATGACGGGTCAGACGGATCCATCTGCAGTAGGTTTTAATTACAGAGATGTCAAACATACAAAGCACAGGCACAATCTTAAATCCAATAACAGGCGAGGGTTGAGACAGGTGGCGATCTATTGTTACGTGGAACTGGCACAGGGTCGGGGCGGCAGCTGAGAATCACAAAACACTAAACAGGTCAGAAAAAGATACAAACAGAACCCATTATACAATCCAAATGGGCAGAAATCACAATCCAAAACACAGTCCAGGTCAAACACAGTAAATCCAATATATAATCCAGAAAAACGCTCAGAAATGTCAAACAAGACTTCGCGAAAAATGGAAGTTAGTTTCCGGTTTAAATTCAGTGCAGTAATGATGATAAGGTGTGAGTCCGGAAGTTATCAGGTGAGTGCAGTGGTTGATGGGAAATAAAGTCCGACTTGAAACGTTTAATACTCCGGGGAAGGTTCTCTCTGCTCCCGTGGTGGAGAGGGAGCTGGAGCCTCCACCGTAAGATTAGATTAGATTAGATTCAACTTTATTGTCATTACACATGTATGAATACAGGGTAACGAAATGCAGTTTAGCATCTAATCAGAAGTGCAAATAGCAGA
>JAZGTJ010009591.1:1093-19194 GCA_036877575.1 Botia almorhae
ACTACAGAACCCATAATGCACTGCAACAAGTAGGAGGAGTCAGTAGCCAGAAGGAAATGGAGGAAATCAGGTTAATTTAGATGCAGGTGTGTGTGCATGGGGGAAGGCTTTTTTCCACTACACCAAGTGCCAAAGTTGAAGCGGTTTGCACTGCCTGGAGACTTTAGACGTTTAAAATGTGCCAGAATTTAGACAAGACTTGAGATTACWGTGTTTTAAAAGCTTTGTTTGCTGCACTGCGGAAGAGTGTTTCGACTACCAAAGTTCCAGCAAGCTGCTCCTTTCCGTAGCAGTGTTTGGGCTATACAAATGCTTAATCAACAGACAGTAAGCAAGGTGAAGTATGATGCCGACCATGAACCAACGAGACTGAAGGTTTTCGTGTCACAAGACTTACGCCAGCTACACAGTGGACGAGTGATCGGATGTTCGCTATGCTATTCGTTTATCAGCTGTGTTTGAACTGCGTGGGGTTGGAACGCTGTGACCGTGAGTGAGTTTCGTTTAGTCTCGGACAGGCCGCAAATACTCTGATTGTACGTTGGACTTCAGGCAGGCCTTGAACAGTTTATCCTTGCTCCTTAAATGAAGCCTTAAATCACCACTGACTCTCGGAAAAGATGGGTTTAGCAGACTTTTATCCCATACTACACACAGAACATTCACACCCATCTACACAAGCCCACAAACATCAAACATCCTTCTCTTGAACTCTGCTTAAGAACACAACTTTCAAATGCATTGTTTGGTTTGCTTCCATTATGGACTTTGAACTGAAAAGGACTTGATACCTTCACAAGCATTGTGTCTGAGTATTTACAAACATTGTTTCGATCTCTATTAATTTACTTTTGAAGACTCGTAAATTCTTCTGCCGGTTTTGAAAGATGATCTTAATCTAATGATTGCTCATATGATGATTTATGTCATGACATAATTTTTTGTTCTTGTAATTTTTTTTGCACTTTGATATGCTTTGAATAAGCAAGATACTGGAAAAAAGAAATGAGTCCCCCATTTTGAGTTAAATTAAAAAAGAACGTTTTGCAATTGTAAAAGTGAGCTTATTGTGTATTTGTATTGTTCTGTGAAGTGTGGGGTTACGTGCATATCTAGAATCACTACGTCACACAGTTGACTGTGGAATATTTAGTAGTTAGGAAATGTTGCACGGGTGGCATCCTATCACAGTAACATGCTGGAATTCACTGAGCTCCTGAGAGCGGCCCATATTTTCACAAATGTTTGTAGAAGCAGTCTGCATGCCTGGGTGCTTTATTTTATACACCTGTGGCCATGGAAGTGATTGGCACACCTGAATTCAATTTTTTGGATGGGTGAGAGAATACTTTTGGCAATATAGTGTATTTTAGCAGTATGTGCATTCTCTGTGATCCAAACCCATGACCTTGGCGTTGCTAGCGCATTGCTCAACTGACTTAAGATCTGACAGATATCACTGAAGAAGACCCCCACAGACTACACGGTTCTCTGCCTGTCAGTCATACTAATATCCTTTGGTGGGCAGCATTTTAGAAAAAGGGGATGGTCTAATTCAGTGGCTAAGTCAGATTGAGTCTAGTGGAAGGTGACAAAATGGCTAACATCACTTCACCTTTAGTAGGGTTTCGGCATACTGTATGTACAGCATTCCAACTAACAATTTTGAGGTTCTATTGAATTATCGTGTCTTTAAAGGTATCTGTCTATGTGGACAGCAGAAGGAAAGGCAGCTAACTAGGGTTTGAAGCAGACCTAGTATGTACACTTCTAAGTAGTTGGTAAACCAGCACAGACACATGTATTGTATGTAACATGTATGTGCATCATCAATATGGGATTTACTGATTTGCTTGCGTATTGGAGAGTCAACAACACAGCTTGACTCTAGTGAACAATGGGAACTGACATCTACATGTTCTCACACAGTGTGTACACTGGACACAAGCCATGTGACATGACAAAAGACAACAGAACCCATAAAGAATGAGACATTTGTCACATCGTATCCAATGTTGACAGCATCACTGTTTATAATGGGTTCTATCATCTTTGTCACGTCCAGTGTAGATACGGTGTCCTTGGCTAAAATTTATACGAGAGGGTGCGTGGTCTCTTGCAAGAGCAATTTACCAAAATTGCTAAAATTGAATCTGAGCAATTCATTTGCTCAGACCTGTTTTTAGATCCATTACATAGCCAAAAGTATGTGGACACAGACTACACAACCATGTGTTTGTTGAACATTTTATTTCAAAACTATGTGCATTAAGAGGGTGCTGGTCCTCCCAGACCCAGACCTACCATCTCATGACACATTTAAAGTCACTGAGTTCCTGGGTATGCCACATTTTACTGTAAATGTTTCTCCAGAAGACTGTATGCTTGATTTTATGCACCTTTTATAATGGATATAACTGAATTCCATTAATTAAGTCAATTACATACTTTTGGCTATGTGTAAATTTGAGCTAGTGAAGTGGCAGTTATGAGTAGCAGATGGGATTTTAGAAAAGACTAATCACAAACTTCACACAGGAAAGTTGGGAAAGAAACATGAATTCTTTTGTGTGCCTTTCTAATGTCAATACCCAGCTCATTCGTTACCCTCACACTTTACAGTTTTCTGTATTACACATAGTTTTGGACACAGTGTCTGCCATACTCCATGTAAAGCTACCACAAGGATTGCATAGAGGAGTCTGTTTCAAGTTTCAGCTGCGTTTTATTCAGCTCCCCCAAAGATAACTAACACCTCCAAAACTCAACATGAAATTGTTCAGACCAAAGGGTCAGTACTTGACTGGTTCTAAAGTTTACAGCAGCAAAAGTAGACGTGTATTTTGATAATTGCTTTATAAGCAAGCAGTGATCAACTACAGTCTAACATACAATCTACTTTTCAGCAAGGCTATTGGGTGAAAGTTACATCACCTAACTATTTCCATAACTACATTGCTACACTGTTATTGATTGTTTGCTGCCTGCCCTGATCCTTGCCTGTTTTCCCATTGTGTTTTTGTCTCACCCTCATTGCTCTGTTTGCCAGTATTTGACCCTCACCTGTTTTTGGTTTACTCTGTTAAATAAATCGCTGCAAATGGATCCTACTGTCTTTGGGTCATCGTTACAACTATTCATATACAGTGATTTATAATGGCCACACTTTTTTCAAAACGTTCCTACAGTCCTGGCTACCAATAGCCTGGCACTGTACGTATTCTTTGCAGTACCATCAGTCAATCAACAACGTCAGAATATCCTTTTCTTGTGGCTCCAGGTTAATTAGTCAAATAGCATTTTTGGCCAGATGCACCCGCAACTGTTAGTGAGATAAATAAGAATGCTAACATGTAGCAAATAAAAAAAGGTTAATAGGTCTTTTGGACCTTTACGTTTCAGACAATGGTAAACTGATATAAGAGGCAAAGTATTTATTTTCACCTTCCTTGTGAACTGTGACTTTCGCAGTCTGGGAATTGTGTAGTTTTTCATTCTTAGAGTTTTGAGGAAAGAGAGATGAAAGCCCATTCATCAGACAACTTATGTTTAAATTTCTCTTCATGCATGCCTTTAGATTGATACTGGCCATTATGGAACCCCTACAGACAGCCTCTCTGGCTACAAACAGCCGAGTCATCTTACTAGTGCTGTCACTCCATATTTCACGCTAACTAAATCAGTGTAAAAACTGCACAGGAACCTAATACGCATTTGATTACTTATGCCATGAAAATCTTTCAAATGGTACTGTATCTATTTTTTTACAGTCATGTCAAGTACATGGAGATAAACAAGCACCATATGTGTGAAAAATGGGGTACATATGGATCAGAGGTGGTTTATATTTTCTCATGTGTTGTGTAATATAGCAATATCTATGGTGTTGTTTAAGTTCATAAATGTTAGGCTCAAAAAAATTTAAGTTGAAGAAAAAATGCCATCCACATGTGGCAGATATGTTTTGTTTTGCATGAGATGAGTAGTTTAAAACAAAAGGAGAATTTTTATGCAGCTTGTTTCCATTTGACACCAGTTCAGTGACCACCATAAAAGTATTGCATACCTCTTGTTCTATACTCCACAGAAGCCATAATATAGCATTTGGTGAGGGACAGACCACACAAAGCTATCAAAAAGAACTACTTTTGGCTAAGGCAATTGTAGTTTCTTTGTTCTTTTAATGTGTGATAGCTATAAACTGTCCATGTTTAGAAAAAGAGCTACATATTGATTAATTTGTGGGTACTACTGCTGTAAACTAATTATAATGTGTGCTGTCAGATGAGTTTTATGTGAATGTCCAGAACACACTGATTAGGAACCTGACTGAATGTGTATACATTAGGAAACAGTGCTGAAACTGTCACCAGTTGGCTACATGCCATTGTTGGATAAAGGCTATTAAGAGGTTTAGACCGGCTATGTGGTGGTGACGAATTTCCACATGTAAACATTTGCGAGAATAAATCACTTATTACAATCAGCAGAGCACTTTGACATATTGATTGGAAATAGCTGTTAAAGCTGTTGCGTGTAATTTTTTTTGACATTGGTAAAAATCTTTGTTCTTTTCTAGTTTAATAAGCAGAGACAACTACGCATTAACTTAATAACTTAAGCATTTGTAGACTGACTTCCTAAATTAAAACTTGCTCAAGCTCATCCAATAACATGATTTTTGGGGCAGGGTTTGTCTGAACAATGGAAGACAAACAAAGGATTGCAAATCTACTTTTATGCAAATATGAGAAAAAACAAAGTGGATTGGACCAATCCACACAACACCATAACACTCTCTTAGCCAATCAGCAAAAGCGTTTGTATGCACCAGTTTTAACCGTTGCCTGTGCTGCACAGAGTGCACTTCCAGTTTCTCGGGATTCTATAATATAATTATTTATATTCAAGATTTGGTAATAGTAATTATTTATATTCTGTGCATTTATATTCTTTGCAGTCACCACAAAATAATCACAAATTTTAACAGGATAAATTACAATTAACTCTAACTAATTAAATTGTAATGTATTATTTTCACAAGGATACACATTTTGAAGGGGTCTGGTTGACTTTCTTACCTGCTGTCTTTCTTACATAATTGCGAAGCACTTTGTCAAAGCAATTTCGTAATGTATTACACGAGAGCAAAGGTAAATTGTTTTGTAGTCCGTACTATATAGTGTTGCATCACAAATGAAAACCTTCTGTCTAATACCATCTCAGTGGGAGCAAACATCTGTGCTTGTCGTCTTTCAGCAGTAGTAGCAAATTCTCATGTTCTCTTTCTAGACTTATTGTGCTTGAACGATCAAATACACACATGCTTATGTCAAAATGTGGAATATTTGGCAAGTATTTATATAAACACAGTTTGTTATGTCTTAAGTGAACAAACACTTTGGATGGAAAAGATAGTTTGGGACACGTATTATTATTGGATGTGTACATTATTTGTGTCTTTCAGTGATTATAATGGGTTCTATTGTATTTTGTTGTCACAGCGCTCGTGTCCAGTGTAGACACTGCATTAAAGTGACAGCAACCTAATACACTGCTGTTGTCATTTATATAAATCAAACAACAGGGTAAATAAACTAACTACAAGTTTAACTTCTGCTGCGCTGCAGCAGGTGTATTTTAATCAAATAATAGAGTAAACCATTTACAGTTGTTTTGTATCTGTGTGTTTGTCTGTGTGGAAAGGCATATTTGGTGCCATGCATGTCTGTAGGAATGTGTAACGCATTAACGCATTCTGAATCTGTAAACGATGACTCATGATGACAGGAAATGATGCGTCAGCCCATTGAATCACAAACCAAAATGATTCATTGAGGGTAGTTGGATCGTTAACAGATATGTCTGTCTCCATTTAACATGTAAACAGCATTTAACATGCATGAGAAGTCCATTTGCACTTTCTTTTGCTGATTCAAATAGTTGGGTAATCTGTTTCGGCAGCCTGCCAGTGGTGGGAAACAGAGCTGAACAACAGCACCACGCTATTCTGGTATGTCAAAAGGAAAGCGTCAGCATCGACCACAACTCTCAAAAGGCCCAGCGTAACATGCGCTGCAGTGGAAAACCAGAAGTGCCAAAGCGTCATGGGGGGGGGGGGGAACAGTCAGATCCTCTGGACCTACACGTCATCATTACTCTGTGCAGATCACAAAAAGAATAGGGGTCCTTCTGTTTGTAATAGCTACTATTGCAACACTGTTCCCAGAATCCTTTTATAGAGCCTGAGCTTACCTAATACACACACATTTAAACAGAGCTGGTAACAGGATCTCATCCACCATCAGGAAAACAGACAGTAATGTGGAGCCAAAGGGGGTTTTCATTCTATAGTCTCCAAACATTTTCCATTATTTACTGTTATTTCTGTGTGATCTATCATTAGTACAATTACATGATCATAATGCCTTCAAGATGTTGTGGGGTACAAATTCCAATAAGACCTCCTGCAATTTTATTTTTTCTGTCTGGATGATGGAAAAATACTAATTATTGCACATGCACAAAATAGAAATGCTTAAGGCTCTTGCTGGTGATTTATAGGAACTGTCCTGCTCTGTTCCACAGACCCTACACCTATTCTAGC
This sequence comes from Botia almorhae, assembly GCA_036877575.1. NCBI lineage: Eukaryota > Metazoa > Chordata > Actinopteri > Cypriniformes > Botiidae > Botia > Botia almorhae. The sequence goes on from JAZGTJ010009591.1 coordinate 7,701, forward strand.
TACTAATCACCTTAAAGGTGCGGTGTGTCATTTTGGTATACATCACATGAAATTGCAAAAAAAATTACACTCTCCATTCTGTCTGCCAGAAAACAGACAGTCCTGCTTGAAACTCACAACATGATTTCTCCCTGTGAATGTGTGCGACTGCTGTGTGAGCTTGCTGTAGAAAGTGTATAGGTTTAACAGCACCAGAAAGGTATCAGAAAACCAACTGCTCTGATTAGTTTGGTCAGTTGGTCCATACAGTTATAACAAGATACACTTTTCTCCAGGCCTGCTATTCACATGAGACTTGACTTCATAGGTTTGCTTCAGTGATTAGAGCAGATGTTTGGGGTTCCTTTTTTTGTTGTTGTAAGAAATGTGAACCAGCAGACGAAGACTATTCTCAGTACAAGGGCTTTCGAAAGTATCATAGATAAATGAGTTCAGTTTCCTTAAGAAGCATTGTCTGATTTTGTCTGATTGTGGATTCTGATTATGTAGCCAATAATAACCTCCTGAGGTCATATTTGACATTTTTGTGTCTCAAATCTCTCATTTCTAATCAAATGTATCCACAGCTTTAGACATACTACTAATAATATATTATTATTAGTATATATATTAATATATTTATATATGTACTAATATAGAATTCATGTATGGTGCATGTCTACATGATCATTCAATTAAATTCAATTTATTTATATAGCGCTTTTTACAATGTTACATTGCTGTACATAAAAAAAGAATAGTAGTAAAACACAAAGCAAATGTCTGACATGTTAATAGTATTATTGCAAATAATATGTGTGGGATAAGACTAATACTAAAGTAGGCCTATAGCATGTTTACGAACAAACCTACCCAAAACAACAACAAACCTAATCATGTTTACATAATACATGAAACTCTTTAATTTTAAAAGAACAAGAAAAACTTTCATTTGATGCCTCTTTCAATGTTGCCAACTGTGAACTGCCAGCGTTTTAAGAGTAGGCCAGTGAATAAATAAAAGGGCATGTCTGGGGTTAGGGTACCAATGGGGAGATGTTTATGAGTCTGTTTGAAAAGACTCAAAGTGTTCTGCCTCGCAGTTTGCTTGTGCAACGGATTCCATATGTGTTATGTATAAACAAAGTTCTTCAGTGGATGATAAATGACCCAAGATTCAGAGTACTGAAGAAAGACAGGATGAAGGCATTGGACACAGCAGTTGCACTTTGTAATTATTTCTGACTTGACATTTACAGTGTTTGATAAGATCAGTTGATCGGCTGGATTTACATGCCGCCATAATGAGGAAATTTCCTTAGGTAAGCAGCCCAGTAACAGGTTGTCATGACCTCTGACCTCTCACAGTTGGTATTATCTGGACTTTGGGCTGTTACAGAGAAAATATGTTAATCTTTGCAATGTTAAATACCTACTTTTAAAGGAATTTATGGCATAAGGCATCACATTTGTCTTGATCATTTGACATATAAGTTGTCAAATGTCCTATAAAAATATATTGTACTTTTTAGAACTCTAAACTTATTTACTGTAACCAAGCTGCAAAATCATGTCCCATAAAGTAATGTTTAAATGGAGTGCTCAGTAGTGTTTTACCATACATCTCTTGCCTGACTTCCCAATTAGAGTTAAGCAGGCTTGAGTTTGGTCAATGGTCATCACCCATCTCCAACACCTGGATGGGAGACAAATAATGAAAACAAATGCTGGAAGAGATGTTATACAGCCAAGAAAGGGATACTCATCAGTGAGTCTGTAACTGTTGTGCTGGTAAGTTGTTATCTGTCTAGCAATTCAACAGATCCAACATTTTAGATCTTGCTGAGTAGTTGACTAACTTTAAACCAGATATTCATCTCTAGAGAGAACTAGCATGATACCTTAGCTATCAAGATGTGCTATTCCTGTGTGTGGAAAGCAAATGTCACAAGTGTCTCTGCTTTGCAAGGCATCCCAACATGAAATAGTGGTTAAAGTTGATTTTTAACAAATTTTAGTTTCGCAACAAATGTTTGTTCAGCATGTTCATATTTATCAACTGTAACTGTTCGCATTCTCAATTTGCTTCACATTTGGTTTTGTAAAGAAAGTGTCGTTAAAAAATAGGCCAGTGCGTACTATATTGAACCTTACAACTCGTAACTAATTTCATTTCAATGTTTCATCCGGTAATAACTGTTCAAAATTGAAACATATGCAGCAGTATTTGACCAGATGTCATTATTCACTACACTTTAAAACTGATCTACACATCTCCAATATTAAATGCCTAAAGACACAATCCTAAAGGAATAGTTCCCCTAAAAATACAGATTCTGACATCATTTACCTACCCCATAACCTCATGTCTACCATCAAATACAGAGTTTATTAGAATGTTCCTCTTGTGCTGTTTTTGATATAATGAGGGTCAATGGGGACAAATGTTGTTAATTCCAAAATTCACCAAAAAGCAAAAAAGTAGCTCCATATGACTATGACTACTATCCATATGAGCTTTATGACAGCTGTGGCCATACAACAGCCATGTGAGGAACAGACCTTCTATTCCAATTTTATTAAATTAAAATCTTACATAAAGCTTTTGATCAACGTGAGTAAATAATGACAGGACTTTATTTCCTGGCTCAACTATCCACTGAATCATTGTGGTTAGTTTGATAATAAAATATTAAGCTGGATCACAAAGAAATAGAATGTGAAGTATGAGGCCAGATGTAGAGAGGTGCTGAGTCACTTAATATGTGTGAATGACAGAGAGAGAGATACAGAAGACTGTACCTTCTTGTGAGGAACAGTTGTCTGGGTGATGGCCAGCGCAAAGCTGTGAGCTCCTGTTAGCTGTGTTTTCTCCCATAGTGTTACTTCATCTGTTCATTATTTACATCCACTATTTAAACTGGACTCTTTCTACTCACCATCGCGAAGTCTTGTTTGTTGCCTAGTGCTGCATTTCTGAGCATTTTTCTCCATTGTTATTCTGATCGTGTTTTTGTGTATGACCTGGATTGTTTTTTGGATTATTGATTCTTGCTGCCTGCCTTTATTGGATTACATTTGTTGATTGTTCAGTTTGTTTACTGCCTGCCTTGACCCATTGCTTGTATTTACGTTTATGATTGTCTGCTGCCTGCCTCGACCTTTTGCTTGTATAACGCTCATGATTGTTTGCTGCCTGTCTCGACCCACGCTTGTCTGTATTACTGCTGTTTGTTAACGTTATCAATAAATACTGCAGATGGATCCGAATCCCTCAGATTCTTCGTTACACATAGGCTCTTCAGCTGCAAAACACAATCATCCAAAGAATTCAGCACCTTGCTCACTTTACTCTGCGCACACATATGCACATACACACAAATTAACATCAAGTTCATAAAACAGTCAAAATATTATGTTGGCAACAAAAAGTAGCTAACTACAAAGAAGATATTTGAGAAGAAAACCTTGTAATAATAAATATTTCTAATAGATAAATGATAAATGATGTGATAATGTTCCTGTAGCTCAACTGGTAAAGCATTGCGTTAGCATTGTGGGTTCACTTAGGTACTGATAAAATGTATACCTTAAATACACTGTAAGTCACTTTAGATAAACTGTCTTTCAAATGAATAAATGTAAATATAACTTATATTAAAAACAATCAAAGCAGAATTTATCAACCACAAACATACAAAGAATGCCAAATTTTTAATACATACAAATAATGTACAAAACATAACTCTGAAGTAATTCTGCTTCCATTCATGGCCAAGATTCTAGAAAAAGTTGTGTTCAGTCAACTCTCTGCCTTTCTCTCCCAGAACAACCTCCTGGATAAAAACCAATCCGGCTTCAAGAAGCTCTCAGTTGTTGAAGACCTCAGACTGGCTAAAGTGGACTCCAAATCATCAGTTCTTATTCTGCTGGATTTGTTAGCCACTTTTGATACTGTTAACCACCAGATCCTCCTGACTACACTCGAATCACTGGGCGTTACAGGTACCGCACTCCGGTGGTTCAGTTTTTACCTCTCTGACAGTTCAGGGTGTTCAGGGTGTCTTGGAGGGGAGAGGTGTCCAACCTGCAACACCTAAACACTGGGGTGCCCCAGGGCTCAGTACTTGGACCACTTCTCTTCTCCATCTACATGGCGTCTCTAGGATCTGTCATTCAGAAACAGGCTATCATTGCTATGCTGATGACACCCAGCTCTACCTTTCTTTCCACCCTGATGATCCCACGGTACCGACTCGCACCTCAGCCTGCCTGACGGATATATCGTGTTGGATGAAGGACCATCGCCTTCAACTTCAACAAAACAGAAATGCTTATGGTTCCACTCAACCCGTCTCTTCTTTACAACTTCTCACTTCAGATTGACGGGTCAACCATCTCTCCATCCAAGACAGTCAAAAAGCCTTGGAGTAATGATTGACGATCAACTGAGCTTCTCTGACCACATCACTACAACCACTCGTTCCTGCAGATTTGCCTTCTACAACATCAGGAAGGTCAGACCCTTCCTATCGAATCACGCAGCACAACTCCTCGTTCAAGCTCTGGTTCTCTCCAGACTGGACTACTGCAATGATCTCCTTGCAGGGCTTCCAGCTTGTACTATTAAGCCCCTGCAGTTGATTCAGAATGCAGCAGCTAGAGTGGTCTTTAACGAGCCTAAAAGAGCACACATCACGCCACTGTTCATCCAGTTGCACTGGTTGCCAGTAGCTGCTCGCATCAGATTCGAGGCTCTGATGTTTGCTTTCAAGGTGACTACTGGATCCGCACCTTCCTACCTGCTCACTTCTTTGCACTTATGTGCCCACCAGAAATTTGCATTCAGCTAACGAACGTCGCCTTGTGGATCCATCCCAACGAGGGAAGAAATCACTTTCCCGGACTCTTACTTTTACTCTGCCCGGTTTGGAATGAACTCCATATCTCCATCAGAATGGCTGAGTCATTAGTCGTTTTCAAGAAACAACAAAAAACTCATATTTTTCGTCTTCACTTCCTTGACTAATTAATTAACACACCAAGTTGCTTCCTTGTCCTCATTTGTAAGTCGCTTTGGATAAAAGCATCAGCTAAATGACTAAATGTAAATGTAAAAACCGGTTGAGTCATGATTCAAATGACTCAGCGAAACATTTATGGAATACTCATTAAACAAACCAATTTGCTAAAGGAAAAGATTTTTTTTCTTTTTGCTAAAAGAAAAACACCATCCAAAGAGTGTTTGATTATTGCCTTCACCCACATGTGTGCAGTAAAAAGCCCTCTGTCACACTACAGCACTACTATATTACTTTGTTACTGGAAAAGTTACACCATTGATGGTATTCACACTGACATCACTTTTTAACTGTAAGTGACTTAGAGTCATTAAAGGAGCGTTTGGCAATTTAAGGTGTCATGACACTTTCCTCTAAAGAATATTTATTTTTGGCTAGTTGTGCCCCCACCAAATCAGGGCTTTAGCAAGAGGCAATGTCAGCTATGGCCAGTAATACAAACATGATGACCTTTTGTCATGACATATAAGACAGGATTCAGTTTGCAAGCGCAATATTTACAGTTTATTGTGTTATATCCAACATAAAGGCAAACAACACGTGCAACAAATAAGTGTTCAGTCTCTCCTGGTACCACAAGGACGCGAATGGGCAGCAGAATATCCGGAGAACAAATCCAAGCAATCGGATAAAACAGAGACAGGATCCTACCAGGAAAATCCAGGAGAGCTGGAACAACACCACACACATGGACGGAAAACCAAAACAATCTGACAACACAGGACGAGAAACACAGGTGTTAAATAGCTGGGCTCAAACGTGCTACAGCTGGTGCAAATCAAACTGAACACTCACAGCCACACCCACTCTCACAACATGCACACAAAGAGAAAGCAAGAATGAGTCTGTGAACCCATGAACCGTGACACCTTTAACAGTAAAATCTCAGTGTGAATGCACCAGCAGCTACTGTCACGCTACTGTAAAAAGAAGCTGAAAACATCTTTACTGTAAGGTAAACACTTTGTAGTGTGTAGATGTAAAACTACCTGCAGGGCGAGCAGCAGGATTTGCATCCAGAAGTGCAGCTGGCGCCTCAATAGACTGAAACAGGACTTCCCATACAGACAAGATACTGTTGTAATTATTCTGTTTTTAATCATGATAGCTGACATCACTTCCATGTATTTGGGTACTTATCCCCATTGGTACTGGCCATTTAAAAATGCCTATTGACCAAACACTACTCATAACTGTCTGTGTGTTCTGCTTATCGATTATACAAATCATGCAACATCAACTGCTCTGTAAACATCATCCATCATCTATTCTATTTGGCCTTCACTGTTGCTGTGTGTGTGAGTGTTAGAAGGGCCGAAGTTGGTTTTATGTTGCTTTTACAGTATGAGTTTGGTTTTGTATATGTGACCCTGCTGGTGGCCCCAGTGAAACATCAGTCTGAAGGTCCAGATGTGTCTCTTAAACAACACATAGATCATATATTGTGTCTTAGCCCCTTTTTCTCTTATTTGGTGTCGGTTGGTGACGCATAGCACATGTATTTACTGTTTAAAATGTTGTTACAGAAATGACAAAGACAAAAACAATAAAAGGAGAGAGAAATTCCCTGAGATTCATTTTGTGTTGCCTGTATCTGCTTTTTTTGACTCTCTACTGGTATCTGAGGACATGCATTTTGTGAATGACCAAGGACGATAGTTTCAATTTAAATCTTTTTTTTACTATTCTGCTAAAGAAAAGATGTCACCTACACCATGGGTGGCCTGATGGTGAGTCAGTTAACAGCTTTCCTTTTAAATGCATTTATAATATGTTCTTTTTTTTACACGATACAGTGGCTGTAAGTGAAGCAAATCCGTCATGCTAACACACACACAAATGTTCACACATACTCATGTTTCTGGCCACTCAGCAGTTCTCAGCCTGATCATTTACCTCACTGTGTCTCAGTGGGAGAAATGTTGAATGTGGGTTACAGAGACCCCAGCCAGTGCAGAGCTTTGCATCTGGAAACCACCAGAACCCCATGCCCCTCTCACTTCTGTCTACTATCCATTGCTAAAATTAAGCATACATCATCCTTACTGTGATTTTTTTATACTATGGAACTCTGGTCAGTACTGGTTCCTATAATAATGAATATCTATTCAGTGTAAATGTTATGTTTCTATTATATTAAAAATGTACTTAGGATATACAACATTTGTGTTCCATGCAAAAATAAGTCATAGTGGTTTTGAAAACATGAAAATGAGTAAACAATTTTGCACAGGATTCTGAACTATTGAACTACTGAACGTATTAGGACTGGCTTGTGACATTACCTTCAATGGCACACTGTTCAGGTATGGGAATTTGTTTGATAATTTCCACACAGGTTTTAATTTCCTCCATGTTGTCTCGCGGGTGGGTCCAGAGTTGATCTCCCTCCCAAGGGTCTTCAACCTCTACCTTTTTGCCCCTTGCTGTTTGGAGATGTGTCTGGGGGACTCTCTGTGGGGTCACTGTGTTTCTCTTGCCAGGTGTACAAATGTAACAAAAGAACAGAACAAGTCAAAATACAAAAGCACTGAGAGTTTGTTTTCAGGCAATGTCTGTGAGTTATATTACACCTATATTCTACAATTCTGTAGTTTTTCATTCTTGTAATTTGCTTGTAGGAAAACATATATTGTTTGTTTGATACCTTTAAGATTTGACCCCTGATTTGACTGGCTTGTAAATGGCTATGTAAATACAGAGGAAACAAAGCAAAACCAATGCTTTTACTCCAACACATTTTTACAGAGCTTTATGTAACTTTGGTTGAAAACAACAAAAATATAGCAAATACAGCCTGCATAGACGGCTCTGGAAAGTGGCTAATGAATCAAAGTTTGTCTCAACAATTCATTAGTTAAGATTTATTATTATAATGACAGAAGATCCTCTCTGTTCTCATTTAACCAATGTACACCAAATAAAATTATATGCTTAATTGTATTTGTTGTGCAGTACAAATATATAAATGCCTTTGAAATAATATGCCTTTGCCTGACATTGAGATTTGAGGACTTCATTTGTAGACAAAATGTTTTAAATAGACTGTAAATGCAAACATGTGGCATAAACCTCACAATTTTGATTATTTTTTTTAGGTAAGGGAAAATAAAATGTAAAGACCCTACAGGTCAGATTCGCATGTTCACTGAAACCGCTGGTTCTCAGCAAACATGTCAGAACTATACTCCGCTTCACATGATCCGCTGTTAGACACACAGAGATATTGTGTTTAATGTGCTGCATACTACATACTACACAGTATATAATGTATGCTACCTACTTTTTAACCATTATAAACTATGCTACAGTTAACATTTTTATCAGTAGTCTAAATTGTCATCACATAATCACATTCAGGAAGTGTCCAACTGTCATCTTGGAAACAAAATGGTTATTTTGCAATTTAATCCAATTTTGTGTAAATGTCGTAGGTCTTGGCAGTCCATCAGCACATGAGTCAATAAGGAGGTGATATTTTTTTAGTTTAACACACATTTGTCACACTAAAAATTAGAAGGTCAAGTTGGGGGTATTGCTTTGCGGAATACTGTATTCCATGTAATGTTCTTTGTTGTGCACTGTACATTTGGGCAGACGTACAGTAGCAGATCATTCAGGTATTTCAAGCCATAAAAAAATGTGAATACTGTGCAGAGTATACATACTACAACGGTTGGACATAATTTTATGAGCTAGAATGTGAACTGAATTGATATTGCCAGACAGGATAGTGAATATCTATTAATTAAAAAGAAAAAGTAAAATGCCACACACACAAACATACAGGGCTTGCCTCCAAATTCATAAATAAAAGATTCACAGATGTGACAAATTTCATGTTCTTTAACACATAATAACCCACAAACACAACTTGAACAGAGTTTACAGAGAGATGATTACTTGTGAAGGTTAAAACATGAGCTGAGGGTGATTGCCAGTTTGTGCTGTGACTTTTGGCTGTCTGGCTGCATTTACTCGCAACTAATGCTTGAAGACAATTAATGAAAAAGAAAGGATGAGTGTCTGCTTTATCTTCTCTCATCCCCAGACACGACTGTGAAATAAAACGATTACCTCTCACGCCCATATACAAGCAGTCATATGTGCATGCGGTTACACACACACACATACTCGAATATGTGGTTTACAGGACTCTCAATAGCTCATAATAATTTTTACACTTAGCGAATCTAATTTTCTATCCCCTTCCCCTAACCTCATCCCTAAAAATAACTCTCAAAGAAAACTTTTGGCATTATTTATTATTTAAAAAACATTATTTGGTTTAACACCAACAGCCATTTAGTGTGGACATAAAAGTCGTTATACACATGATTATACATGTCATTATGCACATTTGTTTGTACTTATATACCACACACTAATAGGAGTTAATAGGAAATATGTGTTCCAGTTTAATGTCAAGTTCCTATGTAAACAGCCTACAGTTAGACTTACTAAGTTAATTGCTGCAATAATAGTTTCTTATTATCATTATTTTATAATTATAATATCATTATTTATAAAGCATTGATGTATTTTACCATATTGGTATTGCCACAGTTTGACAAACTAGACATAATGATATTTACACTATTTGTAAACAGTGGCATAGGCATTTGTGAACGGTAACATGTATAGGACAAAGTATATATATATAAATAGTACAATTACATGTTGTTTAATAACCAAAAAATACCATATGCAATAATAATAGTTTAATTTCAGAGATTTCAGAAAGACAGAAATTTCTGTCTTTTAATATTTTATGATATTGTCATATAAGCATATAGGACAATATCATAAAAAAATCTGCACCAGTATTTGTTTGGCACTCCAACACAGTAGGTGGTGCTTTTGCACCCATTTAACATTTTGCCGTTTAACAATTTGTCTCTCTCTCTGCCTCCCAACACTCGTATTTTAAAGGTGATTCATTGGCTAAAAAGAGAAAACACTAAACAAACAAAACTAAACATAAACTTACAGCATGTTTGTTTGTTATTTTGATATATACCGCAATAATACCATTACCATGAATTCTTTGGCCATGATAACAGCATGGTAAGAAATCATTTTTTAAAACCAAGATACTCTGATTCATAGCATGATACTAAACGATTGCCATATTCAATACAACAAAATATGTCCCAAAAACACTGTAATGCCCTGGTACTTTTGTTAGGAAAACATATATTTTTTTAAATGGACAGGATTACATTTGCTGTCCCAATAAATCTGAAACTAAGTATTGGCAGGTTGGCAGCATTACAGGACATATAGTGCAATAAAGCCATTTGTTTTCATTTGAAGCCATTAGATAAGGTCCAAAAATAGTGTAAGATCACAACATAAATCTGTGAAAAGATGTTTCTAATGAACACAAACAACAGGGACTAACTGCATTACATGTTGCACAATGGCTTTGTGCTTGGCTGTAGACTTCTAAACATTATATTTCATTCTCATTTTAAATCACATTTAATTTCTGATTCAAGACATGTTTTTGCTGAAATCAAAGTGGTGAATCAAAAGCAAACACTAAATCATGCTGAAAGGGGAGACAGTAAATTCTCACACTGGCATTAGCAACAGAGCATAAGATCTGTATACACTGAAGTGTTAGAACCGAGGCGTCAGAATCTGTTCTTAAAGTCTGAACATGAAAGGTCAAACTTATACTGTTATTTGATATGTTTAAGCTGATCTCTTTTCATCCTATATTGCCACAGCTTAGAGTCTAAAAAAACAGGTACAAAATACAACATAAACTGAGACTGATTTGGATGGGCCTCTGACTCTTAACAACACAAGTTAAACAAACATTACAGAGATATATAAATACTTTACAACTTATAATTAATACTAAGTAAAAGTAAAAAAATAAATTTGACACAAAAAATATTTTTTCCTCCTGATTTTGGGGTAACATTAGACCCTTTAGGACCCAAAAATGTTTTAATTGTTTACTTTTCTCTGTTTAAAGAGAAATCAACTTGTGTTTACATGCAAATCAAACTAACTGTGTTTGTATGTCTCAACTGTTTGTGCTAAAAAGCTGCTTTGCAACGATGCAAAATTGTGAAAAGCGCTACATAAATATATAGTTGAATTTAACCAAAATACATTTACATTTACATTTAGTCATTTAGCTGACGCTTTTATCCAAAGCGACTTACAAATTAGGACAAGGAAGCAACTTCAATCACAATAAGAGGCAACAATGAATAAGTGCTATAGACCAGTGCAACTGGATGAACAGTGGTGTGACGTGTGCTCTTTTAGGCTCGTTAAAGACCACTCTAGCTGGTCTCTAGCTGGTCACTCTAGTGGTCCAAGAACTGAGCCCTGGGGCACCCCAGTGTCTAGGTGTTGCAGGTTGGACACCTCTCCTCTCCAGGACACCCTGAACGACCTGTCAGAGAGGTAAG
>JAZGTJ010009592.1:0-17996 GCA_036877575.1 Botia almorhae
ACTTACATTGCATTATACCATACATTGTTTCTGAGTATGTGCAATCCCTGGGATCGAACCCATGACCTTGGCGTTGTTAACACCATGCTCTAACCACTGAGCTACAGGAAAGCTAATTCTCACAGTATCCTCAGATATTACTCATCACAAATAACTTGAGCTGTAATTTAGCTATAATTTTAAACACAGCAAGCATCTTTCAGGAAGTGGTTCGTGCTATAAGTTTTTGTTAAGAAAATACGGCAGTTGCGTTTGAGGTTTTGTTCGATAATGACAGTTATAAGTGTGTGTGTATGTGCGGTTCAAGTGTCCGGGCACTTTTCAGGTCCGCCGTATGCTCGACTCTCAGATTTGGTTTCACTAAATAATCATGGCAGTTTTGGCGGGATGAGGGTTGTGGGGAGGGGAGGGGCCGTTGGTGGGGTGTCCATTGGAAAAGAAAAGACTTTCCGTCACGGTCTCTTGCCATCTGGCCTTGAATTTGCTCTCAGACCCTCCCTCTGAAAATGGGTTGCGGATGGAGGGGTGTCATCGAGTTACGGGCCCTACCCGTCACCGCGGACAGCTGGCTAACTCTAATCAGATGCTAGCAGGCATGTGTGTGCATATAAGTGTGTGTGTGTGTGTGTGTGTGTGTGTGTGTGAAAGGCATTATCTGGCAGCGGAAAAAGCTGGCCGCACCCCTCGATCCGCTCTCAGCATAACACCTGCATTGAGACAGCTGATGATATCGGACTAAGCTGCCTCAATCCCAGAGAGGGGATTGTTCAGACCACCATCTGCTTTTGGAGGCTGACCTTTACTTTACTTATAACCATATGGCATTTTGTTTTGACAAATCAGTAGGTAGATTATTACCGCAATACCTTGTTTTATCAGAATCACGCCCTTTGTGGTCCATAAGACGTAAACATCTGGAATGACATGTTTGGATTTTCCAGTTCCGCCAACAGAAAGCAGACACCTGTAATTAAGATCAAATTTGTTCTGAAGGGTGGAGGAAGGTTTTTTGAGGGGGGGGGGGATGGGGGTAGTGTCGTATTGTTTTAGTAATGCTATCCCTTCTAAAAAAAGACCGGCATGTATTTCTGTGCTGCTCCATGTGGGTGGACCAACATAGCCATGATGTCCACCAGTAAAAGACGCGGTCAAACGCGGTCTTTAATGAAGCTGTGTGCCGAGTTCTGCTTAGGTTATGAGCAGGGTAGGAACACAAGCGCACTAGCTGAGTGAAAAGACCTTGATTTTACTATGCTGAATAACTAATTGATTGAAAAGAAACCATAAAAACGGAGTGTTGTAACCTTGAATTCTCTATTAAACTTCTGTTCATTCAAATTAATATAATCGCTTTTATCCAAAGCAACTCGTAGAGTGCATTCAAGGTACACAGTTTATCAGTATGTGTGTTTCCTGGGATTCGAACCTGTGACCTTGGCATTGTTAGTTAACGCTCTACCAATCGAGCTACAGGAACGCGGTGTTTGGCGTGCATCACTACAGCAGCCAATGAAAACCGACTGCGCGCACTGTACAGCTCGGGCACAGAGTTTACGCTGCTCGTTCCTCAAAAAAAAGAAAGTCTCTGTATTGTTCGATTAGGCCATTGTGATTCTAATCGCACCCCAAGACGTCAGAGTCATCCATCAGGCCTGGCGGGGCAGCACAGCCATTGTGCCAAAGATTTGGGGTTTCTGCCCGCCCGTCTCCATCACAACCTGCGGCGACACTTGTGGGCCTTTTCAGGTGAAGAACAGAGACTGTGCAAGACAACTCTGAAATCTTCAAACGTTTGATTTATTTGAAGTTTTTATTCATGTGTGTAAAACGACTGCTCCTAGTTTGATCTATTTTAAACACACGCACACAAGAAGGATTTGAAATGAGTAGTTAATGGTGGTGTTTAAGCGCAGTCGTGACGCTGGTGCGGTCGTGCCAAGCTCCAGTATACGACAAAGTGTCTTTAAAAGGCCACTGAAATGGTGCAAAAACAGTAGAAGCCACGTAAACAACTTGTGTGGGAGACTGAAGCTGCATGTCAGACTCGCCTTCACTTTGTGACATCACTCCTCTTGCTGTAATGACTTCCTTCATGCCCAAGAATTTTAGGTTGTGAGAACGTTTCCCTAACGTTTTCATCAGTAACAAAAATGTAAAACATGTTTTGTAATAAGAATGTTATTCGAACAATTCTGCAATGTTTTTAAAATGTTGCACTAACTACTTAAGAATAACATTTGTGATATACGATATATAATGTTAAAAAAGGTTTACAAAGTTTGCAAACTTTCTGAGGGTGTTTCCTGTTAAACCTATAAATCAACTGATAAACCTAGATCAACTGATGTCTCACCAGATTTTTATGAGTTTGGTGGTGCATTAGGCCATTTAAAGAGATTTTGAGATGTTTGGAGATTTAATTCAGAATGACGGATGAGCTCAACAATGAATCACATGCTGTCATCCTCTATGAGAGCTGAAGATACGCTGAGGTCAACCCAGGTCATCCACGAGTCAGCGTGAGGTCCATTTATCAGCCGGTTTTTAATTAAGCAACGCTTCATACGAAAGACTCTATTTTTGCTGATCAAGCTGATCTCAGAACAGTTGCTGGTGTTCTAATATGATTACCTTTAACCCGTCACATCCTCACTTGCCTTTGTGGTCTGATCTCCACCAGTTTAACCTCAACACTCAATATATCTTCAGTATAAAAGGATGGTGAGTTTTCCGGGGCTGTCCCAATCCTTTTGCTTAACCAAATGTTGTATCTTTCTTAGTTAGTGATTTAACTTTGTGGAACAGTTTGTCATGTTTGCTTTTAACTTTTCAGTCACGCGTGTTTAATGTCCCAGCGTTGAGTCATCCCTAAACCCGGACCGATTTCTGAGCGATCTGTTCTTTGATGACAAAGCAATGCCAGGCAAAGCTAAGCGATGAGACTCTGATGTAGATTATGTTTCTAGGTTTTCATATGACATATATTCTTAACTTTAATGGAGAGTGTCAGAAAGGTTTCTATATTACTAATTAAAAAGTACTAACCAAAACGCACAAAAACCACATACACAGGCCGTGCCTTGTTTTTTGGTCAAGTACAATTCTAATACCACAGTTTTTATTCTGGTACCTTTTTATAACATGTAAATATGTCGCTAATTTGGTAGCCATTCAGTACCGTAATATTTATAAAAATACAGTGGTATTAGCATTGATTGTAGCTCTGTCTCCAGCTAACAGAGAATGTTCTAAGAGCGTTGGCTTACGTATTCTCAAAATTCTTTAAAAGTTCTCTCAAAGTTATCAAAAACATTCTTGCAGTAACGTTAGTAGAATATTTTATAATGTTATGTCTCATATATATATATGTGTGTGTGATTCTTTAGTTTTAATCGTTTTTAAAACGTTTCATTTGGAACGTTTGAAAAGTTCTCAAAATGAAAAGAACCAATAAATACCACAAATCCAACATCAGGGTTATGCACATTCTCAGAACGTTCAAAAAACATGTTTAACATTTTTGTTACGTAATGAAACATTAGAGAAATGTTCCTACAACCCAAAATTGTTAGCTGGGTTGTGCTGTTGTAAGTGGGTGTTGATTAGCAGTCTGCAGTAATGATAGTGGTGGTCTTATCTTGAGCCGAGAGTGAATCTGTGTCTTTGATCACGTTGTGTTTGCTTTGTCTGTCAAGCTCCAGCGGGGGGGGGGCTCTTAAAACTCAACACTTTTCAACAGGCTCTCTCGCTCTCGCTCTCTCTCTCCCCCCGTAAGTCTCTTTTCTCTCTGGAGGTTGTTTTGCCAGTCTGCCAAGTCCAGCTGAGCATGTTTTCAAGTGAGTGAAAAGACAGAATTATGCAGCAGTAAGCATGCTTACAGCTGGCCGTTTGGAGAGTCTTTGATCTGAGAGCGGAGTGTGCATGAATGCCTGCATTGTCAGCGCGCCGAGCGTGTGTGCGAGTGTGTGTGTACGCGTGTTTGTGTTCGGAAGAATAGGGAGGCCCAGGTCGGGGTTAGAGGAGATTACACTGCAGGCACGTTGGGTACAGGCTAGCTGAAGAAAACAACCCGACGGCTGTATATTGGCTTACAGTCAGATGTTGTCCTTAAAGAGACAGTTCACCCAAAACAAGAACATTCTGTCATTGTTTATACACCTATACACCACATATATATATGTACATATATATTATACATATATATGTGTGTTATATGTATATAGGTGTCGTTTCAAACCTGTATGAACGACATAATTGGTTCATATTAAGTGTTTACAAAGGTAAAAAGTCATTCATTTTTCTGTAATTTTAAAAAACTTCTTTTTGCAGCTTACCAAAGCAAAACTATGAATTAGTCGGTTCGCTAACCGAAATCAAAGGGTATGTAACTGTTGTCCATCAACACGCGTGTCTTTGTTTTCTTCCAGGTCGTAACGAATTAATCGCCAGATACATTAAACTGAGAACAGGAAAGACACGGACGAGAAAGCAGGTCAGTTAACCCAAAATCTGAGCCGGAATTTATGAACACACACACACACATATGTAAAAATGTGGATCATTTTCTTAGATACGTTCAAAGGCGTGAAATAAATCATGTTAATTACAGAGGCTTTATTCAAAGTATTAAAAGTAAACGAAGATTGTCAGACGTTTCCTCACCGGCTTGCAGCCGTTCTCAGACACTGAAGCGTACTTCACAACGCCGGACACCTGTTGCTTTGTGCCCTAACTCCAGCGCACATCTTTACCATTATAGGATCAAGTAAACATGATTTAAAATACATCCCGAAATTGTTTATCGCGCCTTTTAATTCTCGTTGGTGAACAAATGATGTTAAAGGTTGTAAGAGATGTTCTGTTTGAAATTAAAGGACATGTTTTTGTTCCTAATGGCAGGAGGCCTTTCATCTCCATGGTTACAAAACGTTCCTTTGTGTGTGTTTGTCTGTGTGTGTGTGTGACCAGGTCTCTAGTCACATCCAGGTTCTTGCCCGACGGAAATCCAGAGAATTCCACTCCAAGCTAAAGGTACATGCCAGTCTTGTGTTGGACAGAGTCTGTTTGTTTTAGCATGAATATGTGTGCTTTCTTAGGCCATATCCGTAGTGAACATTGTGTGTGTAGGGGTGCCCTGCTGTTTGGCTGCCTGTAACCTAGATTTCCTGCTTGTTTCTTCCCTGCTTAGTATGCAGTCGACTGGCTAACTTCTTTTCTTCATGTTTTCCATTTCCTTCCCGTGTCGCACAAAAGTGGGTTCGTTTCGGAAAGGCCTCGCTTTTTGCCGGGGGTCGCATGGATGCGCGTCGCAATAGTTGACACGTTCCGTCTAGCGTGTGATTTACGGGTCGACAAGCAAGGATGCATTAAAAATACAGTATGGAGGTCAAATGCAGATAAAAGGCTATTTGTCATATATCCATATGAGAATATATAAGCATCTATTGTTTACACAACTTTACGAATTTTAATTTAGTTAGTTGACATTTTACACATTTTGATATCCATGGCTTTTTTGGCTGATAGTATTTCATAGCTTTTTTTAATCCTCCTACGATTAAACGAGATTGCGGAAAATTATGCATTAACAATATATAACATTATACTACCGCATGCGCAGCTTGAACGCGCTGATGCCGATATTGCGACAGCGTGTTAAGGTTGGGCGGTTGTGTTAAGGGATCATGTGTTTGCACAGCTGTGTCATCTGGTGGCGTCATCTGGAATAACAATTCACTGACTCAACACTTCCTCTCAGCTGTGATGTCATTTCTTACGCCACCACACATTTGTCCCCTAATAAAGCTTTATCAAAAGTTAGCACACTTGAAAACCAGGGAGACAAAGGTATCAGCGAACAACATGATTAAACATGATATAAAATGGTACATTTGGTGTGTAGAGAAGCCTTTAAAATTTCTGTTTTGCCCTCCACAGTTTTGAGGACATTTGTAAAAGCTATTTTGTGTGCTAATGACGCAGGTTGAGTTTCACACTCCTGAAGTAGTTTGTCTCCGCCATCGATTCTGGGCCAGAATATTAATTCTGAATGCTTCTATAGAAGCTTATTTAATGTTTTCTATGCGTGTTCAGATTCCAAAGGTCAATGACAAAACTCTCCCGTTTTCCCATTTAGCCTGTATATAATACAGCGAGATAGAAAACTTTAAATCATAATCATTTACTTATTCAGTTCAAGTCTTAACAAGATAAATTTAACCTTGTTGAATAACGAAGCAGGAAATTGTGAGGCCCTCTTACCTTTAATGACAGCGTGAACCGTTTACAATAATTCATTCGTTATGAATTAAATCTGAATTTAAAAATTTACACGCCACCGAGTTTTACCAAGTTTGGGTTATAGAACAAAACCCAAGGGGCTCAAGGGAGCAGAAATCTTTCACTGGTCAGAATTTGCTTCCTGTGCTGTGCGCCACACGAAATGACTAAATCTACTCCGCATGTGTCGTTAAAGGACCAGAGCGTGAAAAATGATGCGATCAACAGAATGGCAGCCATGTCCTCAGCACAGATCGTCTCTGCCACGGCCATCCACAGCAGGCTGGGCTTAGCAGGAATCCCCCGGCCCACCTTAACTGGACCAGCAGGGGTAAGACACCCAGTTTACCACTTTAAACCATGTTTGTTTAAAGGACAATATTTCCATGCATCTGTATTGTGTATCACCTAGATTGTAGTAAATTCATTTGCAGCATTTTATGCAACAATAAATGCAGTTAATAAATGTATGCAGATTTTCAGTTAACTCATTTTTGGTGCGTCTGCAGTTTTGGCAGGTATCAACAGGACAGCCAGGATCTTCACAAGAGTGAGTAAATTTATATTTATGCATTTGGCAGACGCTTTTATCCAAAGCGACTTACATTGCATTATACTACACATTGTTTCTGAGCATGTGCAATCCCTGGGATCGAACCCATGACCCATGACAATATATATTTATTTATTTATTTATTTGACAGCCACTTTTATCCAAAGCGGCTTAGTCACATTTAAGTTATACATCCACAATGTCCTGTGATTTGAACCCACAACCTTTGCGCTAACTAAAGGAAGCACATAAGGTGGAAACCCTCACCAAGTGCCCAATAGGGTGCAAGTGAGGGGATTCGAACCCAGACCTCCTGTGTTCAACAATGACATGCTGCATTTAATGCGACACATTTAATGCGACACCATGTCATAATTCTCGCTTGTTTTTCAGTGTTAAGCCATTTACACAGCAGAGTTATCCCATCCAGACAGCCACATCCATCACAGGTGTGTATATGTACTATTGTATGTTGCTTTTGGATGTCATTATACTTTACTGAACGTGTATATTTGTATATGGGCAGTCAGACATGAAATACATTTGGAAAGTCGACTGAGGTGTGACATACTTCATCTAAAACCATTTCAAACAACAAAACATATTTTATAATTAGCCTGCATGCAGATTTTATGACCTCATTAATTAAGACTACATAAAATATTTATACTTCTTGGAATCCATTTGTCACACTGCAGGACTGTTTAGAATGAAGTGGTGGAGGCGAAAAGAAGATTACAATTAAATGAACTTAACGTAAAAATAAATGTTTGCCAGACGCAGAATGTAATGCAGTATGTGTGTGTGTGTGTGTGTGTATGTATATATATAATTTGTTCTACAATATATTTGGACAAGTTATTTTCAAAGCTGTTATAAAATTGTAAACAAACACACAAACATCAGAATAACAGTATTATTATAAGTATTGTTATATATATAAGTATTGTTAATCTTTTATGCGATGTTGCTCGGCATCGATACACAACCTTTAATGATATAACCAGTGAAAATCTTGTCATGTCATGGTTTAAATGATGTTTATGTGTGTGTAGCATACGAGTCCTCCGCTGCCTCGGCAACCGCAATGCCGGCTTGGCACGGTCGATCTATCGGCACATCCAAACTGCGGCTGGTGGAGTTCTCAGCCTTCCTGGAGCACCAGCGTGACGCAGAGTCGGTGAGTCAGCACACCTGCCAGATTTACAGCTACAGTCTCCATCTAACCTGCTTCACCACTGACAACCTCAGAAATGAAATTACATTTAATCAATACCAAAGATCTACATGTTTTTTTACATGTGTGCGTTTTGCGTAATAATCCAGTGCATTAGATAAGGAAGCTTTATTTATCATCCAGTGACTCGAACCCGTGACCTTGCTTTCGTTTTGCTTTACGAGTCGAACGAGAGGTCACCTGAGCCAGTCATTTATATTTGTAGGGCGCTTTTCACAATACACATGGTTTGAAAGCAGCTTTACAGAAAATCATCCTGTAGTTTTTTTAAAGCTACAGTAACACTTATTTAAATAATTTAGTCAAGAAAATTAAAACCGCCTTGGTGGTTTAAAAGGGAGAGCCAGGAAGAACTTACGCTGACCGATCACCAAAATGTCTCGTGCCCATCTTGCGTCAGACCTGTGTCATTTATCATGTTGGCAGTGTCTGTATGAAATGTCTGTGTCCCTCTGCTCTGGCATAACAGCAGCTATTAATCTTCTGTACGCACGATACGTGGAATAAACGCTGCCTTCAGTACCAATGCACAGTTACACAAAATTTTAGCTTTGGCGAGGAGCTACAGAATGTACCTGAAACAGCTTCGCAAATGCAATTTTAAATGGTTCATTACTCAACATTTGGGAATCAATGAAACAAAAGCAGCTTGTTGCCCTGACAACCGACGTCGCACGCAGTATGCCTTTAAAAGCATTTCAGTGCATTATGAAAAAGGGTTTAATTCGTTTTCAAAGGCCCGAGGTAAATGGAGATGTCGCATTGATCTAATTACGCGCTCTCTCCGCAGTACAACAAGCATCTGTTTGTGCACATCGGTCAAACGAATCACTCGTACAGCGACGCGCTCCTGGAGACAGTGGACATCCGTCAAATCTACGATAAATTCCCTGAGAAGAAGGGCGGCCTGAAGGAGCTTTTTGGAAAGGGGCCTCAGAGCGCCTTCTTCCTGGTCAAGTTCTGGGTGAGTCAGTTGTGTAAAATATGAAATTGTTTGATTTGAATTATTTAATTTTCTGTCATCAGTAAATGATGTATATAAATGTTTTCTCAACTATCAGCCCTTTGGATTTTCAATTAGTGTGGAAATAAACCAAAAATCTAATTTTCCGCATTCTCACCCGTTTATTTAATTTGGTTACAGTGAACGTCACATATACTGTACATCATAATTTAATTTCCACCACATTTACAGTTACGTATTTGTATTTAACAGCGTTCTTTGAGTGTTTAAATGTAAAGGGGCAATCATATTTTTATGATGGATTTTCATATTTTGAAGTAAATTTAATTTTACATTTTAAAGTAAAGTTAAAAAAGCATTTGAATAATAAATGATGGCAAGTTTCAGAGAAACTTTTCAGAACAAAAATCATTTTTGTATAAAAGTTTGAATAACAATCCTAGATCATAGTTTAGGAAACAATTGTGATTTATGACCATCAGCCACTTTTTCAGTGTATCACATCTGCCATTGAGAACCTTAACCGGTCGAGCGCTAGTCACCGCTAGTCATAGGTATCTGTTTGACCGCAGCAGCTGAAAGCATCACATTTGATTAAAGTGCTGCCTGCAGGCCTGCGGTCATGTGTTTAATCTCTGAACTACTGCCGTCCTTCAGCTCTGCTGATGCTGCCGTAGATATAGAGACGCTTTATTTAAACACCTGCTCTCTGGACGGCAGGTGCAGACACACGAGCGGTCCAGCCGACCAACATCCTGTACAGACTTATCTGAATCATTCTCTCTCTCTCTCTCTCTCTCTCTGTTCATTCAAATACTGGCATCGTTCTGAGGTTAAGTCTTATTAGAATCTAAGATAAGATTCTTAACGCAGCTGTTGTTTGCTGCCGTTCTCTACTGGCAAACATACGCCTTGTTTGTTTGCTATTATTACTCGATGTCTTCAGAACGAGAGCAGCTCTCGAAACGGACGTGCCGTGTTTTTGCTTTTTCATTTCTGTACTGTCGACACGGTCACAGCACTTGTAATAAATCTTGTTTTATGGCCTTGAAATCTCAAGGCTCCACTTAAGGGATGTTTTCTGCTGTACCTGTTTTAAAAAGTTGCCATAAAAAAGTTGCAGAAAGTTTCATTAAATGCGTCTGAACTCGTGCAGGATCGTTCCAGGTGTCTGTGGCCTTGGTAGCTATGAGGCGCTATTCAAAGTTTAAGAGCCTGAAGGATACGTTTACTGTGTACATAAAGAACGTTACTCCTGAAAAATAATTAAGGTTTAAATTGTAAAGAAATTACACATTTATTTGTGAGCGTCCTCAGGGGCCATGAACCCTGGAGTGATATTTAATGTTTAATAAATTACCATTGATTTTGATCTGCTGCGACCGCAGGCCGACCTGAACTGTAACATTCTGGAAGATTCCGGAGCGTTCTACGCCGTGTCCAGTCAGTATGAAAGCTCGGAGAACATGACCATCACCTGCTCGACAAAAGTCTGCTCCTTCGGAAAACAAGTTGTTGAGAAAGTCGAGGTGAGAAATAAAGTCTTTAGCGTTTCATTTGGGTGAAACTTGAAGAATGATTAAAAAGGTAAATCTGCATAAATGAGACCACTTGCTCCGCCTCTGAAACAACATTTCGTTTCGGCTGAAATCATCAAGGCTTTTTAGTCTCAGCCAATAGTTGCTTGAAGTCGTGGTTTTCAATATTCTGTCATTCAATTTTTCCAAAACGTTTCCAAAATGTTTGTGTACTTTCTGCACTTCAATTAAACAAATGTTTATATAAATTATTAAAATATCGAACAATTTTGCAAAATATATTTTTTAGGCTTTATAATTATTTTTATTTAATTGCTGTGTAATTTTTCTGCAGTGATTAGTACAGGTTAACCGTCTCTTTCTCTCCTCTTTCAGACGGAATACGCTCGATTTGAGAACGGCCGTTTCGTCTATAAAATCAACCGATCGCCCATGTGTGAATACATGATCAACTTCATCCATAAACTCAAACACCTGCCTGAGAAATACATGATGAACAGTGTGCTGGAGAACTTCACCATCCTGCTGGTACACCTTATAAATATATATACACACGTGTGTGTGTGTAAGTGCTTATGTATGTACATATATATATATATATATGTATGTATGTACGCATGTATGTTTTTATATTATAATCTTGCAGATGAGTATAAAATATTCAAGTAGGTGATTAGAGGTTGCATGACCTGTCACAACACCATTAAATGACATTAAATTATAACTCTGTTTGTGTATGAAGTACAGTGACATCACAAAATGCAGTGTTTGGTCTGGCGGATTACTCACAACAGCATTTCTTGTGCTGTCGCAGGTGGTGACGAACAGAGAGACGCAGGAGACCCTGCTGTGCATGGCCTGCGTGTTTGAGGTCTCCAACAGCGAGCACGGAGCACAGCACCACATCTACAGACTGGTGAAGGATTAAAGCTCCAGTCTGAGTCGCGCTGCTCCCCGCTGGCACAGAGAGAGAAACCAGAACAGCAGAGACCTTACATTCACTGAGGCTTTTAGCCAAGACAACTGCACAGCTGATGACCACGAAGGACTCAGAAAGTCTTTACATGACTCACGACCTCATTTCGATTGGCTGTGCCTGCATCGGTCCCGCCCACAAGGCAGAGTTTGGGCGTGGTCTGAAATAACTACATCTATTCTCATTTTTGTCATTTGTGTTTGTTTGCTGTTTGTTTTTTTAATCGGTCGTGTGGAAGAAACGGTAAATCGGCGGTACGCTTTTGTTACGTTCTTTGGATGTTTGTTATTAACCGGGTTGGTGTTTTGTTTGAGAAGGATTTCGCTTGTGTAAAGTTGTGTTGGTATAGTACATGAACGCTTGGTTTCCGTTGTGCTATTTGTTATTGTCAAACTAAGCAGTACTTTTAAAAGACCTCACCACCCCCCTCGGGTATGTTTCACCCTGTGTTTATGACAGAAAGGTACTGTATTATTTATATGGCAACACCTGCCTTACACAGCTCGTGTGTGACCTACAAGATACTAAAACACTATAATTAAAATCAAATAGACCTTTTCTTAACACAAACTTTATTAAAAGGTTCCCATTTTAAAAATACATGGATGCATTACACAATGTAAATAATTTGGGCTACCAGAAATGTTGACAGACAAATCCGAATCAGCATTTAGGGTGACGATAAACTGGTCAGTTGTGTTTATCCGTGAATCGTCCGTGTTTCCTTTTGTGTGTTATAAAAACGACGTGTTTTTCAGATAAACTGTTTATTACTTTCCTTCTCAAAAGACGAAAGGGAACTTACATAGCAAAATCACCAAAGCATAAATGTATATTGTGCCTTAGTGTTTCTCATCACAGACTTTGTCTAATTCTCACTTTTCGTTTGTATTCTGTCCCACAAAAATGACATGTTTAATTACGTCGGGTCACGTTTCTCTTTTGTACGCCAAATAAGTACATTCGGTCACTTCTGTTCCACCGCGTGAACGCTACAGGTGTTGAAAGTGCCTTTTGTGGGGTTTTTCCAGCTCAGAAAAAAAATTAAAATGTTAACACCAAAAAAATCATATTTGGATTATATCACCATAATGCCTTTGACATTTTAATTCTTTTGCAAGCTGAGGGAAAGTTAATTAATTCTAAAACGGGCTGTGAGAATTTGTGTAACCGTCTGCGTTTTGCAGTTTTGGCAGAAAGACATATTTCTTGGAGAAGTGGATAAACGGAAACAAAGATGTTAAATTTAGAAATTTTACACCATGTGGAGAAGCAATTGATTACAATGTGATGTATGGAGGGGACAGTTAATAAGGTTTAATGTACACAAAGGCATGGAGCGATGTGGTTACCTGCAAAAACAACCAGACTGGCTGAGGTTTACCAGGTTCAGCCAAGATGACAACTAATCAGAATCAATTTGTTGATCTCAGTTTCATTAAACGAGATTGTTCAGCAAGATTTTTGTTCTTGGTCAACTGTGTTTTTTACGTGAGTATCTGTTAGTGAAATGATTGTTAAAACAACACTAATGCATTTGACAACGTTCTGAGTTCTTGTTTGTTTCAGTAAGAGAATCATTTCTCTGGAGAGCACTGAATAGCTTTTTTTTTAATAGCTCGACTCTTTTGTCCAATAATTGTTTTCAACTGTGTATGTTTTCCTTTACACTGAAGAGATGACACGACAAAGAAAAATAAACTTTTAGTGTTTGTACCACAGAAGGTTCGGTTTTGATTTTATATTTTCCATGTACTGAATATTAGAAAAGTAGCTTGCTAAATATTAATATATAGCATTTTTGTCTGAGAAACAGACGAACCGATTCGCTCAACCTATTTAAGATTAAATGTGTAATGTTTGGCCGTGCCACCAGATGGCAGTGTATCTTTAAAAATGCATTTTACGCGTTGTCCGATTTTAATACAATGAATTTATCCTAATCATATATCACCAAAGTTATAATTATTGTGGTCTTTATAATAAAATTAGTATTAGGGGTGGGAATGACGTACGTACGTGGCTCTATAGTAACAGCAAAACTCTGTACAGGCCTGACGGCTAGTTTGAAATTGTCTTATTACAGTAGCCTGTAAATCTGCGACGGTAATTTTGGAAATCTGGGCAAATGCGCAACTGGATACCGCCAACAGTGAGTGTATGATGTTGTACACACTGTTTTTTTCTTTTTTTAATGCGTCTAACCAGGACAAGGGTAGTAATCCTCTCTGCAGATTAAATCTCATCCAACCTCACCTCAGATTTATATTTTATCATAACTTCCATTAGAAACAGTTACATTAGATTATTCATTAAAATAGTTATTAATATCATATTAATTTAAGATATATATATATATATACACGGGCTATTCAGCGTGGAATTAACATGCACGTATATGCGTAATGCATGTTTAATATAATTTATGCATAATATGGATGTAATTTATATACATATGTCATTTTAATGCTCCCTTTATTTACACCAAAGTAACACTGTATAATAGTTTAAAAATCATGAACAAACATAGTATTATAATAACTAGTATTATAATAACAGTTATTAAGATATAAAGTGGTACGTTAAAGCGTAAACATTAAAATGACATATGCATGATAATGTTTGTAATGTGATCCATGACATCTGTACAGTGGGTTTATTGTTACTGTACTTTACGGTGCGATGTTGTCTATAAGTTGGTGGCGCGTTATAATATCATGTGATTCTGGGACACAGTGAGGTGTGGGCGGTGCCTGAGCGCACAGAAACACGCCAGTGAAGTTCATAGACAAACAAAACTATCCGTTGAACGTTGCGGACGCACAGTAAGCAATCAGCTGGCACAACATGCCACATCTTCGTTTTTTAATGATATTATCCTTTTAAATTTGCGCAAAGTCCTACAGGAACGGATGATCAACTTAGTTTCGTCTGCATGTCACATCTTATCCATGAAAGACTGGACGGTTACACCTGTTTGCCAGTAATCTGGTTGTAATTTATCATGGAACAAGAGGAGGGGAAAATCACGGTGTGGGTTTGCCGGGAGGAGAAGCTGGTGTCCGGGGTGTCGAGGCGAACCACCTGCGCGGACGTGGTAAAGGTGCTGCTGGAAGACCATGGCTTGCAGCAGGGTGCGAGCGCGGCGATGCTCACCGGTACCCCGCAATCTTACTGTATTGTGGAAAAGTGGAGAGGGTTTGAAAGGATATTGCCCAATAAAACAAAACTCCTGCGCCTTTGGAGCGCCTGGGGCGACGAACAGGAGAACGTGAGGTTTGTCCTGTTAAAAAACGAGGCGTCCCTGCCCAACAACGGACCGCGCAGCGCCGAGGCGCGCGTGGTGCTCAGCAAGGAGAGTCCCGGCACCCAAAAGGGCGCTGCTAGACCCACGATGGCGCTTTCACAGGATAAACAGCGCAGGATTGTGCGAAAGGCGTTTAGAAAGTTGGACAAAATTAATAAAAAGAAAGAGGAAGCTTTGTTACGAGACAGATCGTCCGTGGAAAAAATGGAGACGCTTGTCCATCTTATTATCTCCCAGGATCACACAATTCGACAGCAGATACAACGGATTAAAGAGCTGGACAGCGAAATCGAGAGGTGTGAATCCAAAGTGCACGTCGATAGAATGAAAAGACACGGTGTGAATTACGTGCAGGACACCTATCTGCTCGACCAGGGCTCGGACACAGAATCCAGTGGCCACGCGGACGCGCCGTGCGCCTTCGCCGAGTCCATTGCGCAGTTTGAGGAGTACGCGTCGCGGTGCGACCAAGTTATTAAACTTCAGGAGGAACTGGTTGAGCGGGAGGCTCTGATGGATATACTTACTGGTGAGATTCAAGAAGAACTGAACCACAGGTGGATGAGACGGCGACAAGAGAAGCTCTCCAACAAAGACCCGGAGAACATCGCTGAAGAAATGGCTCTTGAGGTGTCGTCGGCGCCTGGGGACGCAATCTCAGCGGCACCGGAGCCCCTATTAGACAATGAGCTCCAATTAGACGAGGAGAGAATCAAAACACAACTGGATACGAGTTTATACATCGGGCTGCGCCTGAACACAGATTTGGAGACTGTAAAGAGCGACCTGGATATCAGCCAGGAGCTTTTGGACGCCAAAGAACAGGAGCTGAGGGAACTACTCGAAAAGGTTCACCGACTGGACGAATTAGAGGAGAAGGACAGCAAAGATGAGTCGGCGGAAGCCGAACAGTTGCCTTGCGTTGATGAGAACAACATTTGGGTAGAGCAGGCGAGGGGACTGTCGAAAGCCTGCAGAGCCAACGACGACGACTCGGACACGGGGCTCAGTTCAATGCACAGCCAGGACTCCGACAACGCGACTGTTTGCGAGTCACTCGTATGAGTCGTTCAGTAACGTGCGAACTCAGGGAAAGTGTTCGGCTTCTGTGGACTTCAATGTAATATTCTCTCTTTATAAGAGACAACCGCATGCAAACTATACCAGTGTAGTATTACGGTCACCTCACTCTCTAATGCATCACATGTACAGGATAGCTCGTAAGGTGCTTACTAAACAACAACTAACCAATGTATAGACTGAGAGATGTTCACTGTGCGCAAAACAACGGAACATGAACACTGTTTAGACGTGTTTGTCTTTGTAGAACGCAATCTGATGTTAAAGAGCTACACCATTATTTATTGTAGTAACGTTTAGGCGGATGAAATGCACTGGGCCGCATTAAATGCGATAATCGCTTAAATGTCACGGACTCGTTTTCAACAGCTGATTAATTCGAATGATTTGCTCATAGCTTTTACATAATAATGACATTTGTTCCAGGGGCATTTTAGGCATAACCAAACCGGTCTATCACCTTCGGAAGCCAAAGTCATGGGAATCAAATGCGCCCTCATCACCCGATGCATGAGGCTCTGCAGAAACATCCCCGTGACACATGCTCTCATACACACCGCATGTGGACTTATTAAAGGAATCGGAGTTAACGTTAAAATAATGTTTGAGCTTCGGTGCATTGTGTTAGCGGCGCAAAGGTTGTGGGTTCGACTCCCAGTGAACACGTATACATTACTGTTGTAAATGTTTAGCGTAAATGCACTGTACGTCGCTTTGGATAAAGGCGTCGCTGAACGCATAACTGTACATGTACAAGTCAGACAAACACCCGTCATAAATCTGCCTTGAAAAGCGTCAATAAAAGTTTAAGAAACGCCTATTAAAACAAACACATTCCAGCAACTGTACATTCTGTCACATGTTATGAGTACAATAATCACAGAGTTCAGGCTGTCAGTGTGACGTCTTCAATGCGATGTTTTACAACAGGAAGAGACGTCACAGTTTTGCCCCTTAATGTTTAATTTGTCTGTCAGTACTGGCACAACAGAATTTTGGCAGTGGTAAAGCCCCAGTATGTTTGTGTCACTGGGAACTGTGTGTTGGCATGTAAAAGAGGCCAAAAAGTTTTTTTATAGTGTGATATGCTGTTTGTATTAATCACGTATGTATACAGACATCATATTATGACATTAAAGTTGCTGAGCACTGAAATTCTTAACCCTCTCTGTTTATGGTCTGTTTTTTACACTCAAAATTAGACGCAAAACAAATAATTGACCATTTATGTTGTCAATATAAATGTAGGGAAGTAGGACAACTGTGCCACCCCAGGAATCAAGCAAACTGTTCAATTAGTCACATGACCATATATTTAGAAAAGGCCCATTATATACAGCTGGTGAGTAAAAGATGAGATTAGTGGCGTTAGTTTTATGCTCTCTCTCTCTCTATCTGTATATATATGTATATAAAGCCATATTTTTGGGGAGTGGCTAAAGATTAGCCATGAATTATTAAACCAGGCATTAATTTCCAAAATGCAGTCGTCCACTAAAGTGTGTCAGATGCTCAACCAAGAGCCCTAAGTGAGCCTTGCCTGCTAATACAAGAAACACTATTACCAAAACTGTTACAAGAGAGTAAAAATGGTTTTACTGCAGTAAAATATTAAGTACTAAACGTTCCCTGGGCTGGTTTATCACAATGCAAATAAAGCACATTGAGATAAAACTTTGGAAAGAGATCATGCGTATTAAAATTCGTATTAAAATTTTAATTAAATTTCGTATTAAAATTAAAAAGTTAGTTTATCTCTATGATTATAAAGTTATATGTTATATAAAGTTATAGAAATATATATAAAGTTCTAAGGCCTCATGTCATGCTGGTTTCTAACTCTAGACAATAGCCGACATCTCAACTTTTTTAAGAGCGTTATTTGATTACAATAACTTTACTGTAAGTATTATTCATTTTCTTGACCCTACCACATAATCATCTAAATTTCATACACTGAAACAATGCACAGCAAGCCATTAATAAACTCGAGTTGTTTAGTTAGATTTACTGTAAATTCGAGGGAAACTAATGGAAAATTCTGGGTCTGGTTTCCTGTTGG
>JAZGTJ010009593.1:0-19189 GCA_036877575.1 Botia almorhae
ACATTGACAAACTCTTGCTATTTTCATTTTTATTTAAAACGAAATACATTTTTCTACCTTGGATAAACCTGACTAAATTTTATGAGATTTATGTTCAAAACTATTTTCTAATGGGGTTAGAAAATTAAACCTGACAGATGAGGTATTATATTACCTTTACTTAACTATATTATTTTAAAACACAATTTTGCTTCTACGAATAGGTAAATTGTTTCAGTTTTGGGGATGCATAGGTATTTCTACTTATTTTTAAAAAATTGGGTTTTTATATATTTTTATAAGCACTTGTAAACCTTTTAGACTTGAAACATCCACTGTGCCACAGTGGCCCCAACAGGACGGATCTGTGTCATGCTAATGATCACTCGCTAATCCATGCACGTGCATATGCACTATGCACGGATGTGTCTCAAGGTAAAAGCAGGTATTCAATGACACAACCATTCCAAATGTGCTAGTGCCACACAGCTTCCTCTTTACCCACAAGGTATGTTAATGCCGGTGGGGTGTGCTGAATCAAATGTGTAAATAGGGCACGATGACGATTAACATGCCACACGGTACAGTACAGGTAATTGTGTGTTACAGGCAGTACAAGCGTGCTCTTTGATAGCAACAGACTATACTAGAGTGACTAGATTAGACTTGGGCTAATGAAGTATGTGAGATGAATGCACTGACCAAGTTTTTGGCATAATTAAAGAATTTATAAATAAAAAAAGAATTTAAATAGTGAATGTTCCAGCTTTAAATTCTGGCAAATATTCGGAAGATATTCCGAATAAAAAAATCATTTAGGTTAGGAAAATATTTAATTCAATTGAACTTATTTGTATTTCTTTCTTTCCACAAGACATATTTGACAAGACATATTGTTCCAAAATCAGTCTTACAAAGAATAGTGCCCTACAAATCTTCAGTGAGCAAGCCAAAGCCAACAATGATAAACTGCAAAACAGGTCTAAAAAAGTGATAACAGTGATATTACCCTTGAATTTAAAACATTTATAAGGGTTTTACTAATTTACAGGGTTCCATACAACGGGGTGATGTTTTCACATGCTTGGCTGATCAACCTCAGTTCCAGGACTTTTAGGAGGGGCTGGGGTAGTAATATTGCCTGGAAATCATTTGATGTCCTGTGCCAATCTTGCCTATACAAACATTATACTAGCACAGCTAATCCATACGCTGCCACTGCTAACTAATCCTCATGTTTAGTTTATATTGAAATGCTCTTTTCCTTTCCTTTCGTCTATGTCTTCCTGTTTCTCTCTCTACAACTCTTTCTTGTAATCCTGGCTGATGGGTTATTAGGGTTGGTGGGTGGGTAGATTGGGGGGTTCTTGGCAGGAGCGTTGGCAAGTGAGTGGGTGGTTACAGTCTGTCACTAAACCCTGAGATGTTTGATTGGTTCCCTTAAGCCGTGTTAACATGTCTTTCATCTCAATAGTGGCCAACCATATTCTGATGTACTCACTGTGTTCATCTGAAAATGTCTCGACTTACTCAAAACAACACGGGAAAAGCAAAAGGTTTTTCTAAAACATTAATTAATTAACGAGGTCACCATTTTGAACACCACTATTAGACGTACGCTTTAATGGTGCCTGTGTCTTTAAGAAACTAAAAGTGGTTTAATCAGATGTCAAAGGAAGTGCCAAAGAGACAGCAAGAATGAGAGAAAGAGAGGAGAAGAGAGGCAAGCTGTGTCATATGAATACTAAACAGCAAACAGCACTGCTACCCTGGGAGTCTCGCCTGCCTTCCTGCTGCAATGACTTGGCAGGGCAGGGAGTGATATATGGTTTGTGAATGCATGCCTGTGTATATATATGCATTTACTTTTGCCTATGCAGTTAACATTTTATATATAAGGTCAGACTGGGATGGAGGCAGTTCTTTATAAAAGAGAGAGAAGAAAATACATAAATAAAAAATAGGCTTGTTAAACTACATACATAGATGAGATTTCAAATAGATTCTTTTGTAAACAAGAGTTTAGTGACAAAGTCAAATTTTTATATGGTATATAAAGACAGCCTGAAGGCAGATTGCAACCGTAAACGTATAGCTAAAACTTCTGTTCTGTGCAAATGAAATGTTGTTGTCATCACACTCAAAGCACGTCAAGATTTCTGTCAACTGTAGACAAGCGTTAACAGAATGTGAACATGTAAAAGAGGCTTGTTGCAGATGCTGTTGTAAAATGACTAAAAACGCACATCTGGCATAGCACACTCTGTTTTAATTCTATTTTCCTATGTTGTCTAGCAACCACAAACAAAGAGTTAGAGAAATTAACTATATTATCATCATGGAATGAACTATCGATTCAGATGTTATGCTCTTACATGTGTTAAAATCATTATCATGCATAGCACTCATGGTCTATTGGAATTCAGCATGCAAATGAATGTAAGAAAGCAAAAACAGAGATCAGGATGCAAGTATGCCATGCCAGTGGTTTATAGTCTGTACACTGTAAGTCATTGGGGTATTTTAAAGAAGCGAAAGGGGAAGTAGAATGTTGCAGGAATTTCAATAGGGTGCAATCACTGTAATGGTGTGCTGTTTAATGTCTCATGGCAGTGTGATGAAGAACAAGGGCACCTTTCCTTACACATCTGTACAGAGAATCTCCATTAGCCAGGATGATGGCCATTAAAATAATTTTACTGAAGAAAAAATGTTATGATGTTTGATTGTGGTACAAAGAAAATTAAAATATAAAATATTTGAATAAAATTTTGCATGTTACATTTATTATATTTATATATGCGTAACAAGAAAACTCTATTTACAATTGAACATAAGAAAAAAATGAGAGTAACTAGCTGCTGCATTACTTATTAGTTATCTTCCTCTGCTGTGCAGGCAGATTGGATATGTGTAAGAAGCAGGTCTTGGGCTGATTCAGCAGATGTGAGCTCCTGCCCACCTTAAAACTGCACGGCACATTCTACCCACAATCCTCAGTCCCTTCTCCTCATCTCTGTCAGCCATCCACACTGTAGAGAGCACCCAAGAGACAGAGAACCAACCGGGTGTTCATTTTTAAATTATTCTGAGTGTGTGCGTGTGCACATCTCCCCCATTTGACATAACTGGATTTTGGGGTACATTGACCTTTTTGAAAATTTGTGAGCTTCAAACTTTGACAGTTTGTATACCTGAGACACTGAGGAGTAAGGACACACGGAGAGTGAGACAGCACAATTTCACAGCCTATTAAAAATTAGCCTCATTATTTGATTGATCAACCCCAGCCTCCTGTGGGATTTCTCCTCTCTCTCCCCGCCTGTCCCATCACACACTCTGGCTGATCAGATCTGTGCTGCTTCAATCCTTCCTTCTCAAAAGAGCAGCTGGTTTGTGCTGGTCTACTGTAGCTGGTGGATCAGCAACAGCCAAACTGTTCAAGATCAACAGCCAAGGTCATACTGGTCAACCAGCAACCCCATCAGAGATTTGCTGGTTGACCAGTATGACCTTTTAGGTAAAGCTTTTTGATAACCTTACTTCTCTAGCTAGTTAAAAAGTGGTGCAGACAGAAAACCAGCATCCCACACTGAAGACCAGCAACCGTAATGCAATATACTGTATAAGTGACCCATCAAATACCTTAAAATTGTCAATAATACCATGTATTGTAATTGTCTCAAATATTCTTTTCTGTGCTATCTTTTTATTTTTCATATGTATAGCTGCTTTGCATCGATGCAACATTGTGAAGCACTATACAGTTAATTGAATCTCTGCCCATTAATTTAATACATGAAAAAAGCTGATTGTTACTGAATTTAAAGTTTCAAATGCTAAGCATAAAATTTAAGATGATATAAAAATCTTAAAACTAATTACACGTCTCATCTTTATACTGTGGCAGATGGTACACTGGCAGATATGCGCGCCCCTGTCACTTCTTATTACTGTAATAACCAAACCTAAATGTTTCTGGAAAAAACCCAGTTGTTCTCTAAAATGCTAATGACAGAAATTTTGGGAAGAGTAAAAAATATATTTGTATAAATTACCTACATAAATATAATCTTAATATTTCACTTTTTAAAAAGTGCAAAGCAAGAATTTTCTTTCTATATGTATATCTATTATTGAGCAGAATAATATTCAATTCAAAGCAGTACCATTTCAACACTTAAAATGAGAATACAGGTCATTAAAGAGACACAATACAAAATTTAAAGCTGTAATAATCTATTCTTTACAACTAGACTGATTGATTCTTTTAAAAAGCATTTTTCTTTCAAAAGTTCCCTTAACTGAAGAGTCAGTCATCACTGGTGAAGTTGATCTTTACAGCAGGACTATGTGAATCAGTGAATCAGCTTTGACCTGGTACATTCTGTGCTATGCATACGCGAGAACCGGCAGTTCTCAGGAGAGCAAAATGGAATTGAGAAGAGTGACAAGAAGTACAGGAGGAACAGAACGGGAGGAAAAACAGATGAGAAGAGATCAAATATGAAAAAGTCTTGACACGATGGGAAGGGAGGCAGGAGAGAAGAGAGTTAATGTGCGTCTTGGAGGCTTTGAAGCAAAAGAAAAGCAGGTTGATAAAATAGCAGAATGGAAAAAGAGGGACCCCAGGATCCGTTAATTCCTAAGATTTCTTTCGTGGCTGCAGATGAGCTTTGAGCGTGACAGTACGATCCTTTGAGCTCCGACTCGAGTTTGCAAAAACCGGCTCTGGAACAGCAGGCTTAACTGAAGTCTAATCCCACGTGCTTGACAACATTTGGGCCCAGGCAGTATATCTGTCTGCTGTGTGTGTGTGTGTGTGTGTGTGTTTGTGTGTGTTACTTAACCATCTACTGGGGACAAATTTGTATCCAAACGTCAACAAAACATGACAAATCTGAGCAAAACCTTTTGAAGAGGTCCTCATTTGTAAAAACACTATAAAAATAAAGTTAAAGTTTTCTAAAAGTTATAGAAATGCAGAAGGACTTCTGTTTGGGTTAGAGTGGGGGTTAGGTTATATTATTTATATTTACACATGTGTACAGAAATAACAAAAGTCTATGGAATGTCCTCATTCAGATAGATGTAAACGTGTGTGTGTGTGTGTGAGAGAGAGAGAAGTGGATGCTGAAAGTAATTATCACCATTGCCAAACAAAACCATATGAGATGTGGAGATGTGTATGTGATGAAAGAACGCTGAAATATCGTCTGCACCTTCTGAAAACCCCCATGTGCATCCCACCCCTTTGGCATCCCAACACATCACACGTCCAAGACCGCCCTTATGCGCGCTTTAATGTCTCAGCACTCAGATCATCTGGATAAAGGGTGTCTAAAAAGACAGGACAGCTATGATTCAACCAACTCAAGCTTATTTAAATCTTTCTGGATCCTGTAAGTTTGCAGCCTCTCTTGGTAACGCATTCTCGCTGCTGCCATTACAGAGTCCTTGTATTAGTGTGAGACATCGTCCCAGTCCTTATGCATTGCAAATGATCCTGAATAATTGATCGCTCAAGATGAGATCAAAGAACTGTATGTGCGTACCTTACAGTGAGGAACTAGGTCTCAGACTGGAAGGTATCCAAGCTTTTAATTACCCAATGCCTGTGGAAGGGGATCTCGCAAACTCATTTAACACACATGCATTTACATGTACAGGAAGAAGTCAAATATAGACATTCTACACCCACATATTCCTAGTTATACGAAATATGCAGCGTTACAATATACAAACTCACCATGCACAAAAACACACTGTAACAGCTGTTGCCCGTGGACAGTCAAGCTATTTTAGAAATAATTACCTGGATTCAACAGAAGAAAATTGGTGGCTGAAGAAAGATCTGCTGCTTGTGGACTGCAGAACTGTAATATGATTTCCACTAATAGCACACTTTCCAACCAAAGCACATACAAACACTCTGAAGCTCGGCCCTGTTTACTTAGTCAACAAGCTTCAGTGGGGAACATATCTTGTTTCTTGATGTTGTACTAACACATTTCATAGTTTGCATCTGTGGAAAGTGATTTATAAGTAGATGTTTCTCATTCTAAATTCTGATTGGTTAAGCTACACCTGAAGCAGTTGTTAAATGGCACACATTCTACATTAATGCTGCTACATTGCTTGGCAACCGTAAGAAGCCTACAGTTAGGCTACTGAACTATATTAATTAGTAGAAGGCTTGTTTATTCTGATGATTATTACTGTATTAATAAACAAACCAATTTGTTGAAACTAACGAGCAACAAGGTTAGGTTTAAGCAATTGAGGGCATGTAATGTTACAGCAATTTTGCAATAACTTTTCTAGAACCAGAATAGCTGGTTAATAGTTACTGGGTCAAACTGATCGTAGATGAGAAATCCTGTCTCAAGTGTCACATTTGGCTGTTTGTGACTGAGTGTGTTTGGGAGACATGGCAACAGTGAAAGCATCTTAAATGACCAAATCACATGTCACGAGGTTTTGACATTAAATAGCAAAAAACATGTAAGTTTAAATTGGGTTTGTTAAAGCTGTGAAGTTACACATGATGAGGAGAGGTTGGTCCTCAAGTTTGACCTGGGTCATGTTCTAAATTAAATTAAACTTAACAGAAAAAAATGAAAGAAAAATGTCAGAATGACCTACCACACCATGGTAAGGTTAATAGGGTTTAAGAACAGCTCTTATTAAGTCACTGAAATCACCTGGTTCAGTGCTTTAAAGTATATTCCACTACAGCATATGATCACCAGTCTTCCTCAGAACAATATATATATTGTTGTATATATTGTTACAAACATACTATTTAGTACCCCTTAACCAACAAAATCACACTAGCCTGACTTCATACAGTTCCGCATCGTTTCAAAAGGTATTATTACAAATGCAAGCTTGCAACGCTAAACTTCTGAATATCAGACTTATTTAAATTGCATGTTGAGACAAAATATGATGGAGAGTGACCGTTATTTTACATGGCTTCTACCATTGCTGAGTGTTTGGAGAACTACCTCATTAGTCTGTTCATCATCATTCATCATCATCTGATTCATTTTAATTATAATAATAATCTTTCGCATTTCCAACTATGTACAGACACAAATGATATCGGCCAAACAGCAAGTATCATCAAGGGTTTCAATTCTTTAGAATGACAAAAAATCCTCAGCGAGGCAACACCACATCAAGTGTCAATTGTAAATCACTTTAATAAACTAAGAAAGCAACTTTGGGATATGTTAAGATGTCCGGATGAAAGATGGAGGATGTATCTGATAAACACCGCAATTAAAGCCCCAGACCAATTAGGCCCGGGCTCGGCAGCAAGATTTCATGCAAAATTACGCTGGCGAAACGAAGGGCAATTAACAAGGGGGCACGTTTATTCATTAGTGCGAGAGGGAGAGATTTGCTGGGTATGGGAAGAGGTCATGCTGTAGGACTGCCAAAGTGCTAATGTCCTCCTAGCTTCTCTGTGTCCTGCTGACTTAAACAGCACGGTGGACAATACTGGCATTAACTGAGCTAGCCAATCTGCACTTGTGGCTGGGGCAGCGTTGATAAATATACCATCACGGCAATACGACAGGATGCAGTATGGTGAATATGGTGGGGCACAGGGTGAAGAATGGACCGTGAGTGATAACTAATACGGAAAGGGTTTGACTATAGATTGACTATACAGACATGTAAAATGACAGTTTACAGAACTATTTTTATCATGAATTTAATAATTGTATTTTGTGTCTTGCCTATTAAGTGTCTTGCCAAACACTTAATAGCATATTCTTGTGTTTAGGCAACTTTATCAACTGTTGTGGACACACCTTGTTCTCCTTTATGGAATAACACCATTATAAAAGTTCCAAGATTTGGGATTTGTTAGAAAGGAAAAATTTAAATGTAACTTCAAGGTGGAAGAGGATATGGATTGAGGTTACAATCAGAGGCAGATGAAGACATCAATCGCAGAATGAAAGTTGATTAGACAGATTGTGATGGGGGTAATGGAGGAGTAGATACAGACCCAATGGTGCTTCCAAGTGCTGCCTCAATGGTCCAGACACAGTGCAGGTTGTGCTCATAGGGCGCCGGGTAACCAGGAGACAGAATCCGGCCTGTAGGCTCATTTTTAATCGTCCCTCCACACTCAGCTGGAAGAAGATAGAAAGAACAAAGGCACCATCCTTTAAAAAAATAATTGATCCATATTAATGAATATGAATCAAATCGAAATAATGAGGTCTGAGACAAATACTAGTGACACATGCTCCTATTGTGAATGTTTTATTATAATGTAGTTTTATTACAAATTGCAGTAATAACCTTTTTTTATTTATAATTTTGATTTAGTGTGTCAGTAGGAAAATTCAGTATTGATTTCCAAACATTCTTTGCCATTAGCTGTAATAACTGAGTTCATTGTATGATCAAGAAGTCGCACAACATACTGTTCAACATACTCGTTCATAGTCGTTCAAAAAGTCAGTCTAGGATTACATAGAGTAGAAAAAACAGCCCAAATCCATAACAGTCAACATCTTCAATGTAAATGAATTAATCAAAAAATAAAAAAACAACGAATTATTTCAGTGTAAATGTCATTCGAATATTTAAAAATGTAAAACATTTGAACAATTTGCCTAAAAAACTCTTTCAAGTGAAATCAAAGGAGTTCGCTTCCATAAGGAAATTCAAACCTGAATCCGTCCAGCAGGGATGGTACACAGTGTGCTATAGAGTGATGCATCATCAGGTGGCAGGGGCAAGTACAACTTTCCACTTTAAAAGAATACATTCAGCACTGAGCAGAGCTTTATGAGTGATGAGCAGAATAATGCAGCTGTATATCACCTCTGGGATTGAGCTTTCCCTGAGGAGGGCATATTTCCTTTGGCTAATATCACTGATAGTGTTGGTAATATCTCCTGCCTCAGACATGGCTATCCATCTTGCACTGGGGCCGTGGTGGAGATGCTGGTGGCGAGTGGAGGGGAACAAATCAGTTGTTTGTCAGCAAGTCAGGTCCAGTGTTTGTGACAGCTCCAGTTTCACGGACCAGGAAGCTGTGAGGGTCTTATATCCAGCCCCTGCCATCCACATCATCACCCCTGAGGTCAAATGTGTGCTCTCTTACACACTATACACTCATACCTACACACTTCTGATAGAGACTGGAGCATAAGTCAGTGCGTTTACAGAATACAGATATCTGAGTCTCCTGTCCTCCAGTTATGTGATTAAGCTAATGTCTTTTCTTCTTGTAGATAAGAGCTGATCTACTGACTAAGAGAGACTCATGATGAAGTGAATGGACACTTTACCCTGATAACAGCAAGCTATTCACACAGTTATAACATCTGCCACATTGCCTTGGGCTTTGACAGGTTTAGAGAGAGCCCAGATATTTAAAATCTTATTTATTTAAAATACCTGTTTGTGGTTGAGTAAAAGTCCAAAAGGTTTTCTATTTAATTGTACCTAAAACTTTTACCTAAAAGTACTTTGTAAAAAAAAAACATTTTCATCTGTTTTTTTCAATGGAAAGCCACAAGGTTCCTCAAATATTTCAAGCCTATTCGAAAAATAAATGGATGTAGTAAACATAAACAGTTTTGACTATGTAAGGCTGTGGGATACACCAGATGTTAAACTAAAACCAATACTTTCAGAGCCTGTTGCCTAAAATGATTACTTTTTAAAATTATTCTGCATCTGTTATTAAAATAAAGTTGTTAAATAAAGTTACTACAACTTGATTCAAGTCAAGTTGTCCGTGAATAAAGGTTATAATTAAAACATACTGCTGTAGGACAGGGACAAACAAAAAGTCATGATGACCTGTGAAACACTCAAGTACAAACTTTCAAGTTAAATTGTCTAAAGATGAATCTTATCTTACACAGTAAGAATCCTCTCAAGTAGGTTTATCTTGTTTTAAAGATGATTAGACATATTTACTGGAGAATAAGACAAAAACACTCTTGTGTTTTGTGTCTTGCAGTGTTTCATAACATCGCCCCCATTCCTGCAAAACTTAAAAAAATATATATACTGTAAAGATGAGAAAGAAAATCAAGAATGAAAGCACATCAAATGCCGCACAGCTGAGATCACTTTTACGTTTTTTTATTATTTACATACCCCAAAAGTTGACATTTATATATCCCACGATATTTGTTTCTTTTCTTTTATCTTTCGCAGTTTTTTTTTGCATTTGAATTTCGATCTGACAAATGTTCCCTCAGCGGACAGCAGGGTCATAAATCACTGTGAAACAAAACCATCTTCTTCAACTTCTGCGTCGACCTCCTCTGTATGTCATAAACCCATTTCTTTCTCTCTCTCCCTCTCACCAGCCCCTCATTCCTCAGTGTCCACCCTCTGTTTCTTACAGTACTAGTCAGCTTCCTGTTGTGGCGGGTGAAAAACCTATTTGTTTGTGCCTTTATAGTTTCATTTCTCGACTCTATATGGGAGTTTCATTTTGCTATGAGGTCTCCATATAGGCTCAGGAGCTGGAGTGGCATTATGCCGGTTTAAGATGCACACACATCCAAAAACAGTGAGAGTCTGAATTAATGGAACAGTCTCAGTTGATTCCTATTCATGAACAGTGTAGCACAGGAGTTCATGTGGCAGATTTACAGTCTACAGTTAGAGGGAGTGATGAGTACTCATTACATTTTAAATAAATAAATAAATCTTATTTATTTCTTTGTTTTTGAAAAGGCACTCAGAAGGGGCCATAATATCTGTTAATAATATCTATAAATTTGCTTGTTTTTCTTTTTATATATATGAAATCGTGTTTCAAAAATCAAGATGATCTTTAATTAGTAGTTCAGAAGTTCTGAGGGAATCTGGCCACTTGTTGACTGCATTCTTTTCTACCGGACGATTCATCATTCAAAAATAATAGTACAATAAATATGTTTTCTGGAGATCGCAGTAGCGTCTTACCCACACACAGTGGGAGAGGGTTATCCCATGCTCTCCTCTCCCCTCTGAGACACGTCAGGACCTCCGGGCCCTTTAAAGTGTAGCCAGGGTCACAGCTATACGAAACTGTACTGCCTGCAAAGTGACCTTTGTCCTCCTGTTTAAAGCCGAACTGTGGCACACCTGGGTCCTCACACTTCACCAATTCAAAACCTGCAAAACAAAAAGCGTGTCCTTCAACCACTGATACTGATTTTATATGAGGAGGGTATGTTCTGGAAGTCTTAAAGGTACAGAACCAAAAACAGATGGTTTACTCACTGGTAAAGTGCAGCTCAAAACCCTTGCTGGTGTTATCACTGTTACTGATGAACTCCAACCACATGGTGCTGGACGTGCTGTTCAGAGTGACATCCATCAGCTCAGTGCCTGTGAAGGTGCCCAGTGAGCGGGCACTATTACTGCTGCCATCATACACCTGAAACAGACACATACAGTCACTGCATAAATAACACATACATAGCTGAGCAATACAGATATGCACATATATGCATACACATATACTGTATACAAATGAATGCAAACATGTATACATATAGACACATATACTGTATATACATATATGTACACACATATGTGCCACCAATCCTTCTGTTTAGGAGTTTACCTACACCTGCCACCTGCTAATGTTTTGTGTTGCCTTCTCCGTTTTTTCAGTTTTTATTGTGTCTTGTGGACTATACAGCATGCAAATATCTTTTTATAGTAAAATAGCTTATGCAGGGCAGAACTAAATAATAATAAAATCAAACTTTTTTTATTTTTTAAATGATTGAAATTTTGCAAAAACCTTAAGAATATCGTCCTCCTCCAGATGGAAATCCCGCGCTCGAAGCTGTATCCCCTTACCGGGCTGTGTTTGGATGGAGTAGATGCACTCATGATTGTTACCGTAGTACCCAGGGTAGTTGGGTGAGAGCAAGACTCCTTGTTTCCCGGTTACAGATGACCCACATTCAGCTGCATGCAAGAGAGGAAAAATCAAATGACAAATTACCCATGATCTTAATGCAAACAACCACAAGCACACATGCTCAACTTATGCTGCCAGTGGGGGAGGTGGTGTCTCTGAATGTGTGTAAATCGATTCCGGCAACAAATTCTGCTTCCATTTTTATATAATACAAAATAAATGTAAATGTTTTTAAAGTGCTAAAAAAACTGTAAGTGCAGCGAACCATATGTTATTTCTTCAGATGAGTAAATTTAAATACTAGGAAAGTAAGAAATAAACACTTGTATATGTCTAGAAATGAGCTTACCTACTTTTACAAGAGTCATTAACAAATATGAAGCAAGAATAAGCCATATATTGCTGTAAAAAATTCAGTTTTCAATAACTTGCTTTAACTGAAACTTCAAAATCATAATGCTAACAAATTGCGTTGTAAATTTATCATAGCAGGCTATTCCAACAGTAAATAAATGAAGTCTGGCCTTCACAATATTTATATGCTGATATATACCATTATAATAATACTGATTAAGCTGTTTTTCACTAACACAATTTGAGGTTGGTGCTTGCTGTATTTTCTCAGATGGTGAGTCATAACCTAATTCTTCCTTTCTGGCACCCAACAGGAATTTGAAACATACACTCTCACCTCTAAATAAAGCTGCTGTATCCATTTACTTTGATATATGAAGTGTTGGTTCACCAAGAAACGTGTCTTTGTGTGTGTGTGTGTGTGTTTGTGTAAGAGATCTAGGCACATGAGGGGAGGTCTAGTCTATAATTTCTAAATAAAGCAATGAAAAGCATGTGACCACCTACCAACACACCTTGGCAGAGGGGAACTCCACACCCGCCGACGCCCCCCTAAACACACCACTCTGGCAGGACCCTCCAGACGATACCCCGGGAAACATGAGAAGATGAGAGAGTCCCCCACCCCAAACTGCAGCCCCTTGCGGGTGCTGAAGGGGGGTACACCGGGATCTTCACAAGGCTCCAGATCATATTCTGAGAAGAACAGACAATTGAGAAGAAATTGTGTAGCATCTTTCTCAGCATCTTGCTCTTTATATAATATGGTTGCTTAGGTCTGGGTACCTGAGAAAGTGATGTTGAAGCCCTCGTAGGAAACAGAGAAGTCTGAGAGGAAACGGATTTGAGCAGTGTAGTTGCCAAAGAGACCGG
Source organism: Botia almorhae (assembly GCA_036877575.1). NCBI lineage: Eukaryota > Metazoa > Chordata > Actinopteri > Cypriniformes > Botiidae > Botia > Botia almorhae. Next base: position 13,121 of record JAZGTJ010009593.1, read on the forward strand.
CGCTAAGGGGGGGTGGCAGTGTAGAACCGGTAAGCCTCCACAGGGGCTGAGAGAAACTGCCATTTTCAGTGACTAAGAGGTGATCGTGCGGGCTTTCCAAATGAAAGGTGTGGAAGGTAAACTGGACGCCTACAGAGATTGAAAGACAGAAAGAAAACACTGAGGACATGTCAGCTGTTTAAGGTTTCAGCTCATAACTGCTAATCTTACATAGACAGAGTTTTGACATGCAGCAAGAGTCTGGTCTTCACAGGAGCTTATTTTGGATTGGAACCACCACTTAAAGTAGATAGGTAAGAAACCATATAATTAACATGGCAAGTGACTGATCATAGATTTGTTTTTGATTTTTTTTTGATGCCATTTTATTCTGGAATTTTCTGAAGTAACTGAAACTACAAGGATAGATCAACACACAAAATAAATCAATAAATAATAGTGTGGCAGTCTCTGAACTCAGTCTTCTGACTTGCTGAAAGTATTAATTATTTTACAGAGCGTAACTTTTTTTGTAGATACGTAGCTTTCTTGCTAATAAATGCATTGCTCCTTTTTTAGTTTTATCATTACGTTTAGTTTGGTGATTGTGTCTTGCAATGTTGGAATACACTGCCTTGTGTTGTAAATTTGCAATAAAATAAAAATAAAACAGCTGCTTGAGCATAAACAAACACAGTGCCTCACTAAAGACAATAAACAAAATATTTGTGGACAATAAAATCTCTGGTTGTTAACAATTCTTTGGTTAAAAAAAGTAAAAGAATAAAGAAAATAGCCAACAACCTAAACATTTTCTTGTTTAAAATAGTTATGCCACTATGTACAAAGCCAAATGATCATTAAAGGCTCTCACTCTGCATTTAAATTACTTGAATAACTTTGCAGTGTGTACATGGTCACTATGGTCTATCATCCAAGCAAGCTGACAAAGAAAGAAAAAGCTGTCAAGTTACCTCACCTTTACCATGTGAAGTCTCAATCATCCAGGTACAATTGAGGTTGTGGGGGTAAAAGTCAGGAAACCCAGGGGATAGAATTGTGCCACTGTTACCCTGAATAAAGCCTCCACACAGTGCTAGAGGACAAAAGGAAGGGGGATAAGGGCTATTTGTTAAAACAGTGAGACAAAAAACAAAATAAACTTTACAGTTAGTTCTTTTCCACAGGACACATATGGTGCAAATTATTCTTATCATTACCCAGGGGGTAAAATCAATAATGGCCTTAAATATTAAAGCCTGGAGAAATAAGGGAAGGGAGAGAAAAGGGTAGCTCAATCCATGAAGGCCCCCTCCTGTCTGGGAGCGATTATGTCGCTTGAATAAATGACCTGTCTCTAATGTCTCCTTTTCTCCGGGAGCAACCATTTTAGAAGTTTGGGGTGAACCATACCATCACAGCTGGGGAGGGGTCGACTCCACTGGAAGTTGGGTTCACATTCAAGGGGCTCACTGTCACTGAGGGTGTATCCTGCTTCACAACTGAATGTCACCAAAGCCCCCACATAGAAATCATTGCCATGGCGCTGACCATTGACTGGGATTCCTGGATCAACACAGTGGTCCGACTGCAGCTGCAAGGCTTAGGCAGAGAATACACAAAATATGAACACAGAACAACCAAGCTTGGTTGGTTAGCATGGTCCAGTCCCCTGCTGGTAGATGTTGAAACTACAACAATCTGCAAGCAAATGAATTATATGAAATGTGTTTCATTTCATTGTAGTCCTGTAGGTGTTTTACCAGTGATGGATTTCTTTAGAGGGCTCATACATGTGTGTAATGGATCATAACAGCCATTGATAGTTTTCTTACTTTCTCCTTACAAACAACCTATAATTCACTAATGATATGAGACTTTTCCAGACAGAAAGTTTATTGTGAACGTATTACACTCTTGCTATCAGGGAAAACTCTGAAATTCTATTATTGTAAAGCGTTACCCACATTTCCATTGGGAGATGATTCATAAAGCAGGGATATTTACGAAACACCAAATATGACACATTTTTGCTTTTTAGTTTAGGCACTGTGTCATTACGCAGCATTAAGATTAATCGTCCAAAACAATCTATGAATTCTGTTCATGAAATATTTTGTTTATTCCAATCATTCAAAAGTAGAACTATGGTATTCGCACAGAGCTAAACAACAACAGTCTTATACACACTTTCTGCTTGAGGTAATGTGCTCATAATTTAAGCTAAAATTAGATTTATAGAGAAGAAGAAGAAGAAAAGGTTAGCAATGTGAGTCACAGCGTAACATAAAGCCTTTCTTTCAGTTCACATAACAGTAACAGAGCCAATTCAATCTTCTTGCGTGTACGTATGTTTCGCGTATTTGCACATTACTGAAATTATCCCAAAACATAATCACCATCCTATTATATCATAATTACAGTACCTGATAACAATCTCTGTATGGTAATAAACCATGTGCCTATTATTGATAATGATGCCTTCATACCTCCTTTCATTCAGAGAGCCGCACGTAAACCCAGGTGTCTATGCTATAAGATCCTTGTAATTGCAGCTATGAAATGAGTTGCTGAGGAGATAATATCAGCCTTTGTCTAACTGGCACGCTTTGACCAAACTCTATGAAATAGCATTGTAGGCTACATTAAAAATATTATTATTATTGCATGTTTCAGTATGAAAGATTCATGCATTCTCTAATCAAGTGGCACAATTTAAAACTAGAGAACGACATCCTGAAAAAAGTACTTAAATGCTTGTAGAACTTTAGTGGTCACCAAAGTGTTAATTTGCAGTTGCCGAGATGTTCTGACTTTATATTTAGCACATTGTTAAATGGTCAGAGCCCACGTCCACATCTGTATGCCATTACATTATTAATATCATGTCGTGTATTCCTGTAGCTCAACTGCTAGAGTATTGCGCTAGCAGCGCAAAGGTTGCGGATTCGATTCCCAGGGAGCGCACATACTAATGCAGTACATACTAATACAGCACATACTGTATAGCTAGAATGCACTGTAAATCACTTTGAAATAAAGTGTCTGCCAAATGCCTAAATGTAAATGTAATTACGCTTCCCAGTTTTGGCTTCGGTACTTCCATAAGTGAATGTCAATAAGTTTTTATCATCCATCCATCCATAGTAAGCTACACAATTTAGGATGTCCTTCATGTTTGTGCCAGTAATAAAGACTATTGGAATTAAACACAATGCATATTTAATTCAATATAAACAGTATAGACACGTACTCTCATATCGAATGCGAAAGCCAATGTCGGAGTGACTCTTGTCGGTGGTGAACAGCAGATACAGGAAGTTGGAGGTGCTGATGAGGAACTGTGGAACTTGTGTTCCCTGATAACTGCCAATCAGAGGCGAGGAAGGATAGCGTCCGTCCCGTATCTCAAGAACGTCGTAGTTAACCTCCGTACGGAATCTGTCGGTCAAAAACAGAGTTACGCATCAACGGGGAGCCTCTCAACAAAGGGACGCAATACATATTTATCTTAGTCCTATGCACTTCTGTTCCTCCAGGATACCACATATTTATAGCTAGCACACGGACACTACTTCATTCAAAGTGAAAGCTCAGCCGGCTCAGAAGCAGCACGTTTTGTTTGAGTTTCCTGCAGAAGTCCACTCAAACCCTGCTGTTTTCTGTAGACGGACAACATCCGCTTTCTTGCCAGCCTCAGCTCTGAAACCCCTCAGATAAATAAATAACAATTGCTAGAACACACATACAGTCATACACAAACACGGATGAAGGGGCTCCTCAGGCACCCATGCAGCTGAGGGCCAGTGCAAGCAGGAGGAGGCGGGCCAGTGGAAGCAGCGCTCTATTGAATGCACAGCAGTTACACTGCGGGTGGATCGGTGGATGAGACTGAATCAATCTGTCTAGAGTCACTGCGCCTGTGTGTCTGCTTGTGTTAATCAAACGGTTATGAATCAAATGAGCCATTTGAGAGAAAAGCCAGCTAAATGGAGCAGATCAGCATGTTTTATTGATGTTACATAAAATCAAAGCGCAACAATGTTTTATATGTATTTTTTTAAGGACAGCATTGTATAAATGGGGCAAATAGATGAAACCTTTCCGTGTGTGCGGAGAGATGGATATTGTTTAGATATTTAGTTTGCAGAAGAAGCCCTGGGCTGCTGCTATGAGGAAACGGAATGACCTGACCCTCATTCCAAGCCTACACTGAACATCTGCAGTGCGCTAGTGACCTATTTATGAAGCGCCAATAACGATATTACAGCAAACAGAATGAAGATGAAGAACATGAATGAAAGATAAAAGGAAATGATAAAGTGAGGCTTATAGGGAACAACACATGGGAGAGATGCTTAAAAGAGTTTAGGACAGGAAGAAAGAGAAGCTGGGTACACACTTGTCAAAGATGATCTTAATAGGATATCCTGGTGCGGCCTCAATGACCCACTCGCAATTGAGGGCCTCTTTATAGAGCTCAGGCCAGCCCGGGGACAGAATGATGCCGCTTGAAGCTTTCAGGTTTCCACCACATGGAGCTGGAGAACAGAAGACAAACATGGAACATGTTCAGAATCTTTATTTTATTGCCCCATCAATGAGCCAGTGGGATTTTTGCCTGTGACTTTCACGCAATGTCACCATGTTAAGATACAGGGGCCATCCTCCTGGAGCAAAGTTTTGGTTAATAGCCTTGTTCAAGGTTAGAACCAGCAACCTAGAGAAGGTTAGAACCAGCAACCTAGAGTAGGTTTCATCAACCCAAGTTAAGTGCAGCACACTACTTGGATACATGGAACCTTTTATTAGTTTATAAATAAGATCAGAGCCTGTGTATAACAATCAGTTCAAGCAAATACATGCATCACTGTGAATCTGTTTTTCTTTATTTATTAGTGAGTGGACAGACCTTCACAACGTGGCACAGCGTTGTCCCAAACAACATTCCCATCTTTGAGGATGCAGGAGATGGTCTGAGAGCCGTGAGTCTTCACAAAGCCTTCCTCACACAGGAATGAGATGGAGCTGCCGAGCTGTAGACTCTCACCAAAACGCTTTCCGTTTACTGGAACACCGGGATCAGGACACTCGTTGTGTCGAAAAGCTGCATAGAAAAAGACAAAGGGAGCCACTGAAAAAAAATGTACAGGCCTAACATAAATTACAGGGAGAGCCCTCAATATGACCATTGAACTGAAACTTTTGGCTCATCGTTTCAGCTGTATAACGACTCTAATTCATTTTAGTTAGAGCAATATATTGATTTATGTGCCTCCAAAGTTTCTTGGTTGAGTGGGAAGCTTGGAGCCACTCAGTGCCCATCGATAGGACTTCAGAGAAAATGATGCATTACCAGCAGACAAAATCTCTCCAGCAAATCTGCCTGCTCCTGTAGCTCAGCTAATAGAGCATGCTGCTAGCAATGCCAAGGTGATGGGTTCGATTCCCAGGAAACACACAAAAAAGACAAAATGTGTATCTTATGTCCACTGTAAGTTGTTTAACATCTGCCAAAGGCATACATGTAAATTCATTTAGCTTTTTTCTCTCTTTGTTATGTCAGTCTGCCTATATAAAATAATTTTATTATCGACATAATGCACATCTTTGTAAAACCCAAAGACTGTGCATCTCATCCATCAACATTACTTTATATGCCAACAAGCTTTTTAATGGAGTTTGTCAACTTCTTAATTAACATGAATGATTGGAATGTTCCTCCCACTTCTCAAAACAAGGTACATAGGGAGTCATAGTATGCGCTATCACCTTCCGACAGCTTCAATGAACTCTTCCCTTATTTAATTATATATATGTATTTGGGGAAGAACAGGAAAGAACTGCGTTGTTGTTATTGTATCTTCACATCATCTCTGCTGTCACGTGATGTCTGTCATAAAATGTGATCACAAACTGAGGACAGATACTCAGTCAGTTGTTGATTAAAAAATGTTTGAAAAACATTTTTATAACCCTGCAATGACATTAATATAATGTCTAAAAAACAGGATGTTTTGAACATTCCTAGAACTTTCCAAATACATTTTTGTTACTTAATAAAAACATTTCCCTAATGTTCCCTAACCC
>JAZGTJ010009594.1:0-19189 GCA_036877575.1 Botia almorhae
TTTTGACACTTTAATTATAAGGTTTCCTCACTGTAACTCACTTTACCAAAAGATGCTGGTTGGTCATATATAATGAAAATGTTTTGATTTCAATTCATAACATATTGAATCAGAGAGGCTCACGTCATTTTGGGTTTCCATGGCAGCTGGATGCGCCCCCTGCCGATGTGTACACAAACGAAATGGTCATCTCTGACCCAGAGATGGTCATCACCCATTTGCTGGATGCCACACCTGAGTCACACAGGTATGACATCATCAGTGCACCCGTGGTCTTCACCCTCTAAACAAAGGTGTTTACAAAGGTCAAAGCTGGATAAATAAAGGGAACAGAATTTTCTTTCATCTGATTTTCTGTTGTAGAGAGCCAGTTCAAGAACCTCCTACCACTTTCTCCACATTTTCTTCTGCTGTGCCCTCCATGGAGCTGCCTTTGGGTTTCCTGGATGAGCCTGATGCTCAAGGGTCTGAGGAAATACTGCCAGCAAGGTCTGAGTGACCGCTGAGATAGATGGTCATTAATGCTAGAATAAATAACTGAACTAATTGTCATGTGATTCATTTACTGTAATGTAATTATAAATTTTTTGTTTCAATTGTTCTGGTGTCACTAACTGTATGAATGGTTCTCTCTTGTCGCACTGAGAACAGAAATGATGCGTCTGATCCACTGGCTTTTATTGACTCCAGCTTAGCTGCAATCCGCTCCTGCTCTCCACTGTCCCCAGACCTGAACAATTTCAGCAAGGTCTGACTTTAATTCATTTCATTATAGACACAAATAGATAAAAACATTACAGCTGCGTGACTTACAAACACCCACTTAAGTAACAAACGTTTACCGTTTACCCCAGTCATTAGCAAGCCAACTGTAGAATGATTACCACGAGGAGTATAAACACTGACGCTTTCAATATGTCTCTATTTGAATGACAGCAACATTTTCTCAACCAACAGCATGAATTTGGGGCGGAGTTAAGTGTTTGACCGAACAATGAAAGATGAGTGTGTAAAACCTGATTAGAAACAAAGATATTTGTCAGTCAGTGGCAGACAGGTGTACAGAACTGACATTGTGCGCCTTAACATAACATATAAGCTTCATATGACTTCTGTGAAGCACATCTTTCAATCTCCAAAAATGCTGTGTGTGGTGTTTGGTTTTCTGTTCATTAGCAGCTCCTTAGTCCTGGCAGCCACATTACTGCCGTAAAAGACTGTGAAACAGAAACAGAGAGGAAACAAAAAGCCCAAAGCGAAGCCAACACTCTACCTTACACTGATACAGGTACACACGGACACTTGTACACCCACACTCCCCTTAAACACACAAACATACCCTCACCTGCACGTAAATACACAAACCCACATCACCTCAAACTGAATACAGCACGTTTAACCAAAATACACACACCCACTTATTTATCTAATATATCTCTGTGTAATTCATCGTGTTTATGCAGTTATGAGGCAGAGGTCCCTGCAGCAAGACGCGGAACTGGAGCAGGAGTTCTGTGATGGTGGAGACTGTTGTGATATCTTACCATCTCTCCTGCAGCTGGCACAAGAAGCATCAAATCTTTCCTTCAGTAACACCACGCTGCCCCTAGAGCACTCGCTGGTCATTTAAAGCCCAAACACATGGCTCGGGGATCATTTGCACACTACCTGTTTGTCCCTTACATGAACTAATCAAGACTGTTATCCTGTAAAAATCATTCTGGGTTCTGCTATGTGATGATGGTCTGTTGTTTTGTGGTAAATTTGCTGCTTACGTCTAGCCTTAAACATTCAAACTGAGCACTTCTAAATCTTGAGACAAAGTCTTTTGAAGCCACACAAGATTCTGCATGTAGACAAGTAAGCATTGAGTGCAGGGCATGTTATTAATACACACAGGCTAAGCACAAATGTATGTAGCTGTGGAAAATCACACAAATGTGAAATAATAAACCATGAAATAATAGTATGTTTTGTAGTCATGTTTTATTATATAGATCTTTAAGCCTCCAGACATCTTCTACAGTCAAAATCTGACATTTATTGTTTGATATTTACTGATATTAACATACTGTATGAAGTAAAGGCAGCATTAAATAAAGCCTTTTATGTTATATGTTTATGTATATACCAGTTCTGTGAGCAATATGTAATCCCCATTTTCAATGTCTTCAATTTTCAATGGACCAGCATTTTACTTTAACCTGCTGTCTATTGATCTAATGGCTTTTTGAAATGGTCCCCTCAGCTTCCACTGAAGCAGATCCCAGCCTCAGCCTCAGCTTCCTTCTGTCTTGTGCTGCAGGCTGCACTAACAGGCAGCACCGCTTTCTCTAGCTTCCTCTCTACATCAAATAAGAGCACCAGCCCCAAAATCTAGCATGATCACCTAAGACGTAACCGCACAAAAGAAGATTATTATCAACTTTAAACTGTAAAGATTTTATGCCACATGAGAGCATATTGGACATTCCTTTTTAAATGCGAAACTTGCATTAGATTACACTAAAAAGTCACTTTTATCTCAATCTGTAAAAACTGCAGTACTTAAAAAGGACGTCAACGGTTTGGTTTACACTTCATCACGCTTCCATTGCAATTGCAATCTGTAAAAACAAGTTTTTGTTTGTGATGTCACTAGATCTTGTATTTATCCATAAAATATTTTTTTATAACGTTTTTTAGAATAGTGTTTAATGTCAACCCCTCGGTCATGTTTTCTTTACACAAATAACAAAACCGTCAGAAAAAGTGAACTATTAAAATTTTATTAAGAACAAGGAAAGATGTGTGACAACTGACAAACATAAAAATACCAGCAATAAAATCACTGTTCCACAAATAAACAATTATTGGTGTAACACAAACCAGATTCAAGATTTCGTTGGGAACTGATATTTATTAAGCCAAATAACAAGAACTAAAATGTTTAAAGGGGCAAAGGATTCCAAGCAGACATGCGGACCTCATGTGAGGGCCAGCGAGGAGAGTTCCTGTAGCGTCTTTGAGTGGTCACACGCCTGAATTGAAAGGCTGTAGGAGACAGATCAAAGGGTAATCTTTCACTTTCTGATGGTGTTAAATTATCTTCAGAAACATCATCATCATCATCAAGTGCCAAAGACCCAAAAGCTTTAGGTGGTGAGAACTGAAATGTTGGACTGGCATCCAGCCATGAGGAAGTTTCCTCGACTCTTCTGGAGAAAGGAGAGACTTGATCCATTTTTAGATCTTCAGCAGGGCTTGCATCTTCAAAGGGATTCAATGGCACCATATGCTGGAATAATGTTGGAGATGTGGAGTCAGGCGTAACCACTTGATCTTCCTCAGGAAGATGAAAAGAAACAACAGAACCATGATGATATTCCTCCTGATCATCAATGTAGCACTTCTGATCCAACAGTTTATGAAGATCAGACTCCTGGTCATCCAGCTCTGATTGCTTTCTCAGGGACTGAAGTTCCACTTTGTCCATTGCTGACTTCTGTTCTTGATTTCTCTCCGAGCATGCAAGGAAGCAATCCACGTTTTCAAAATCTATTGGCTGAGCTTTGGGGTAATGTTGTGACATCTTGCAGACCTCTATTTGATGCAAGTTATTAATCAGTTCATGGTCTACAGACTCCACACCTGAATCTGGGCTGGTGTCGCATATACCCATGAAAGCCTGATTTGCTGGTGGAGATTTCTCAGGGCTCCTTTCTCGTGGTCTCTCTGATACTCCCTCATGACTGATGGAACGGCCAAACCGGCGTGCCCCCTGCCTTCGAAGGCGTGTAGCCCCCTTTTGAAGGCATTGTTGTGGTTTCTCCCGAAACTGAGGCGCTGCTCGTGATGTCCGCAGCAGCAAAGTCAAAGCACTAAAACCTCGAAGACGCTCAGTCATGGACAATCGCTGATGGGGTCTTCTGAAACCAAGAGCTGAATCTCCCATCGTGTCTTGTTTGTAGTTATTCCTTAATTTAATGGTTCCTGTCAACTCTTGCCCTTCAATTTTTCCACTGCCTACAGTGTCCTTCTGCAAGGTCTCATTTTCCTGCTTATTTGAGAGGGTTAGACTTGCAAACATTGACCATACTTTATTATCCATCTCTGGATCAGCTTTACCAACTTTCTTTTTTAACTCCGAAATCCCATCAGAACACGATTCCAACGTCACCTCAGGCAAGCTTATGGATCTACGTGGACGGGAACGGTTCTTTGAGCTTTTCTTAACTCGTTTGAAGTTCTTATATGGCTGTTCTTCCACCAACTTGGTCACTGGTTCCTGTTCTCCTGTTTCCTTAACCTCCTGAACTTCATTTTGAGGGATGTCCTTAACCTCCTGACCTTCATTTTGAGTGAGGGATTCCACCATTGTACGCCGTCCTAACTGTTCAAACTTTTCATCTTCAAGTACAGTCCAGCACTCGTCTTCACAGGGTTCCTCACTCTCCTGTTTTTGAATGCAAGTTGCTGCAGATCCCACTGCATTCAGACAGTCATTAGGGCTTTCAACAAAACTGCAGTTAAGAGGATCTGGATCACCTTCAACCTCATTTCCAACGACAACTGCAAGACAGAGATAAAGTTCCATCAAATCAAACATTTGCACAACATAGTCTAAAAATATATCAATACAGGGATATATTCCATTCATAATGGCCAATCCAAACCTCCCATTGGCCCATCAATGAAGATAAGTGGTATCTTCTGAGATACATCACCTTCCACATGTGGTGGACTACTCTTACATTCAGCTTGTACTCTGTGATCTACAGAGTTTTCAGGGTCTTTGTGCGTTGGCGTTACTGAAATCTAAAAACGTACAGTGATAAAGGCCAAAAGTGAATCTTTGAAAGACCATAAACATATATAGACTGAAAATGAAAGCCAAGTCAAAGGGGAAGAACATACATGACTGGTGAAAAAGCGAAGAGATCTTTTTCTCCGATGAACCTTTTCTTCTGGAGGCCTGAAAACCCCAACATACAGCATTATGTCTGACTGCCACCTTATATCAGAACACATATCTAATTGCTTGGCAGTTCAAGTAGTGTAGTGTGCAACTGTGTTACCGAAGAGATTTCCTGTGTTCTCTGGTCCGGTTTCTCCTCTTGCAAGTGGTGGAAGTGAGATCTTCCTTATTATTCCTTTCCTCCAGAGGACTGTGACTGCTTGTGGATCCTGATTACAATCAGATGTTGTGCAGTAACTTTGCTGTATTAAAAAATCTTCTACAACAATCCTGAACTCACCTCCTGTTGGCTGGCTGATTGAAGATTGCTTATCTTCTCTTAGGTCATGAAGAGAACGCCTAAACATAATAAACAGATATACAAGGAACCATCCAGATGAACTGCACATGGTCATTACCAGACAAAAATATATAATATGTTATTTTAAATGTCAGTTAAATCACAGATTTAGTACCTTTTCTTAGCAGATCCTTCGACTTCAGGGACAGTCTCCTCAGAGGCTTTGCGTTTGACTGTGATTGGTGACAAAGGAGTGGGGCTTTTTGAGAGTGGAGGATCTACGAACCGTCAAAAGCATCACTTCACTTAGAAAGCAATAACTACAAAAGAAAATTACATTTAAAAATGCACCTCACCTGAGGTAACTTCTAAGGATATTGGTGGTCCAGTTGGAGTACGACATGGCTTCAGTTTGGAAAAAGCGTCTACAAACATCTCTGAAACAAAATTTGGAGTAAAACTCTAAATACTCTCAGATGTTGTCATAGACAAAGAGTAACTTTACATAACTGTGACAAAAAACATACATTATTGTATCAACAACTATTGTAAATATTTGGATGCCATTACCCTATAAATGATGTTTACAGCATTATGGAAATAACAACATATTAACAAAACCTCACCACCAACACTTCGTCTCCGTTGTCGTCTCAGGCTTCTGTACACACTGAGTCCTGTTCTCTTACTGAACATGGCGCCACCTGCAGGAGCGGGTGTCTCTGTTGCCCCAATTGCTTTTGATGCTTCCAATACACATGATGGAACAATACCTATGCAGTAGACATAGTGAACACACAAAAACTTTAACCAACAAGGGACTACTAATCAAATTGTCACACAAATGTCATACATCTTTACCAATACGATCTGCATGAAGAATAAGTGATTTGATGACTGCTGCCTGCTGGTCTAGATGTTTCTCAGTGTCTACGGTTAGTTTGCAGGGTTGTGCTTGACACTGAAGCAAGTTTGGAGCAATCACGACTGCTAGACTGTTTACATCCATTCTGTTCTCATTGCATCTGATCAAAGACGTGGAAAGGAGGACATTAGAAATCATTACCGACTTCCTATGTCACACTTAACAAATGTGGCACGCATTTTTATTGCAAATTTCAAACCTCTCCGCAGCCTGACGCAGAAAGCTGCAGATGTATCTTAGTGCGCGCGCGTGAGATGACGGAATCAGAGCTGTTATGAGCATCGTTGTTCTGATTCTTGCCCCTTCCTGGTCATGTGACATCTCAATCCCCTGTGCCTGAATCAGAGGACCCTGGAGGTCTGTAGGGATGAGTGGTGTCGGCAGCTCTCGCAGATATTGCTTCACGAGAGATGCGACATCGCAAGGCTGCAGGAGGTCTGCGTGAGGGGGGAGGAACACTGCCTTTCCCTGCTCCAGATCAGCCTGTAAAATTAAAGCATTACATTTTCATGCAGATAAAAGACCTGTCACTGTAAAAAAAAATAGATTTTAAGGAACTGACCCTTAATGCACGAATGCGACTCAGGGATCCAGTCTTCCTGAAAAGACCTTCAGTATACAGATGCTGTGACAGATACTCACAGGCCTCCACCAGGAACCTGGAAACCAGCATCGTTTGTTTCCAGTCAGTGGATGTTGAAATCACCGCTTCTGTCATTCAGTGATCAAGCTCCGTTTTTAAATCCCAATTTAGCTTTGGATCATCTGATTTTTATTATTTTTAACATTTAAGAGCTTTAAATAACATACTGAGGTACTGTACCGCCCATGTCAGATAGTTCACGTTGAGGGAGCAAGTGCAGGTCACGTCCAAAGGCAAAGAGTTTTAGCTTATTCCTCTGAAGGAATATTCAAGGTATAATTATATACATTATTGACATCCATGCAGGTTTTACATGGCAAATGCTGGTGCTAATTTACACACTTTAAACTACGTCAAAGTTACTGATAATAGTTTAGTTGACATTTTACCTCATTGAAGGTTTGTTCAGCGTTTGGTTGTCCGTTTAAAAAGTTTTTCCAGTTTCTCACGCGGATACCGACAGTCTTCAGCGCGTGAATGATCGCCACCACGCGCAAACGCTCCTCTGTTAAACCAGCCATTACGTACCCGTCAATAAACCTAAAACCTTCTAACCAAACTCGCAACGTTTTGCCTCGTTGGACTATCACTTCACTGACACAATAAAATCATGAAAACGGTAACATTTGCTTAATTGGTGCGGCCTCGACTGTTTTCGTATGAACCGCCTGAGACGATTGGTGGCAGACAGGTTATTCCGCTCCCCCGCTCGTATGCAAATGAGCAAAACTTATGCAAATAAGTGTTCAATGACGTTGCCCTCGTAATGCAAAAAATTAGAAAGGTACATTTTTTATTTATAAATTATGGAATAGGACTATTTAAATAGGTAAAGAAACGTCCTTCCCTTATACATACATTTTCATTTTAGTTAAAGCATTCAAGCTTAGCAAAATGGCATACCATTTTGTAATGCAACGTCTCTTACAGCAAAGTGACTAGAATATTTACCAAAATTGCTTGCAATATAATAAGAATTACTACTTTATTATTACTATAAGAATTTATTTAGGTGCACAGATTAAAGTTTCTGGGCTAAATATTAAGGCCCAGTTTCACAGACAGGGCTTAGACTAAGCCAGGATTAGGTCTTAGTTCAACTAGGGCATTTAGGTAGCTTTTATAAATGTGTCTCAGAAAAAAAACATTACTGGTGTGCATCTTGAGACAACACAATAGCACTGACAAATTTTAAGATGTCAGTGCAACTGGATTTGAGTTAAAACAGCTCAAACATGCATTTTAGTCCAAGACTAACTTTAGCCATGTCTGTGGTTAATGTTTCTGCAAATTAAAGAATTAATCCTCCAGTAGGGCAGATGATATGTACATTAATCTGTAACATTCAGCTTGATATGATGATATCAGTAACAGATTGATGGGAAATATAATTTTTATAATATCATCACAAAGTGTCATTTGATGACCTTAAAATTGTGGGTGCTTAAAAAAAAGAACAATGCCAATAATAATCAGAGTCATTTCTGTTTATGGAAAATTCACTCACATTGACTGACTTGTTACATTGCATCTGTTCATCAACAGCACATCAAACGCAGAAAGGTAAATAATAGGACGTACAGCAAAATAGTGATTGTCTGAATAATTTCAACTGAAATATATAAAGATGTAGAGTTGGTAAAGCAGAGCATTTTATTCATGGCTGGATTTGACTGTTTAAATCAGTACAGACACTGGCTGAACCTTTGATCGTGACCAACACAACATCCAATGACTCGACTATATAAATAAATGACATTTTAAAGGTAGTGCTGCAAATACGGATCACTTCATGTTCGCAACAAAGTCTTCTCCTTTCTTGATGGAGCCCTTAAGTTCATCCATGGCTTCAGCAACCAGCTTCTCCTCAAAGGCAGAGAGCTTACCAAGGCCGAGATTCTTTTCAATACCATTTTTCTGAGGAAAAAAAGATGAAACAAATTACATTAATAATCGTCATGTGTTTTCTTACAATAGAGTTGTAAAGCAAAGGAAGCATAGGTCTAATTTTGACTATCAAAATGTTTTTTGGTCACCATTGTTAGTTACTTTCTTACCTACAGTGAGAACTACACATCTACAGAAGGTGGGATGGACTTACCCCTAGCAGGAGAGGTGTGGAGAAGTATTTACATTCAGTCTCCTCAGATCTCACAAATGCACATTCAACAACACCCTCCTTTCCGTTCATGGCATCAAGGAGAGAGAATGTGAACCTGGCTCCAGCATAAGCCATGGACAGGGTGGCAGAACCTGTGGACAGAAACCAAATCGGTTTACACAAATGAAGTTTCTAGATCTTCTCAATGGTGTTTTCACTTCTCTAGGCTGAAAAGGATACACAGTATTTACTCCAGTCCATACCTGCTCCAGCTTTAGCCTTCACCACCTCAGTTCCTGCTTCCTGGATCCTGCCTGTCAAAGCAGACAGTTTATCTGCGGGGAACTCAACCTTAGGAGTGCACTAAAAAGAACAAGAGGTCACATTAACTTCTCCAAATAATATAAACAGACAAAACACCAATAGCAAAAAGCAGAATTGATGGTGATGTTCCTAATGCATCATTTTAAAATGTACTAGAACCAAAATCCAAGCAGTAAAACTAATCAAACTCAGATGGAACTCAAATCATGTCTTTGGCAGAAATCTGTTTTCTTCACCTGGGAAATGAGAGGAATGATGGTCTTTCCTGCATGTCCTCCAACAACGGGCACGTTGACTCGGGCAGGATCAAGACCCTAAAAACATCACAGCACAAATGACTAAATGTGCAAATCGCTAGAAAACAACAGCAGATTTTAGTAGTTTATGGAAGAGTGAAACTAACTTTGAGCTCAGCAACGAAGGTGTTCGCTCTGACGATGTCCAGTGTTGTGACGCCAAAGACTCTATTAGGGTTGTAGACACCGTGCTTCTTCATAACTTCTGATGTGATGGGGATAGTGGAGTTCACCTGTAATCACAATGAGATCGCAAAGTCAAAAACTACATCTCAGAGTTTATACTTTTAACAGGTTCCTAAAAGAATTAGTAATGTATACATAGAGAAGAGCAGTTCTTTGAGCAGTTATTGTATAAGTGGTATCTCAGCAGTATTAGGTTTTATCTTAACCTGAGAGCTCATACTTACAGGGTTTGAAATGATGCAGATCATGGCCTGAGGACAATGGCGAGCACAGGCATCAGCTAGTGTGGCCACAATGGTGGCATTGGTGTTGAACAGATCATCACGAGTCATACCTAGTTTAAAAAAACATAAACAAATGAAGGAAAATGTAGAATGGCCCTGTAGCTCATGTAGGAATGCAAAGGTTGTGGGTTCGATTCCCAAGGAACACACATACTAATCAAATGTATAACCCGAATGTACTGCAAGTCGTTTTGTACTTACAGAATGTTGCATCTAAACTCTAAATCAAATCTGCCCCAATGTTAATACATGTACTTAATACATATTGCTGATCTTATTGTTAATTATTTATTGGTGCATTTCTTTGCCTACAAAACACCTTTGTAATATTTTTAATCAAAACGCATTAACATGCCCTGCCTCCAACTGACCTCACTCATGCATTTGCTTAACCCCTCCCTTTCAAGCACCTGTCATGTGACAACTTCTCAACATCCAATCAAATGTAAAGTACACCCACCAGGCTTCCTTGGGACACCAGCAGGGATGACAACAACTTCACAGCCTTTCAATGCAGCACCCAGCTGATCTGGTCCCATGTACCCTGCAGGACAAGACAAGTGAAATCTTTAGCGCTCTTATTTCAGCAGTTAGCATTACAACACTATGAACTAAAATAGAGCCTTCAGAGCCCATGGGGTCTATTGAACAATTACAAAGATGCTGCAGCGGCCAATCAGCAGAGAGAACATCTGTGTACCTGTGACATGGGCTCTTGTCTCAATGTGGCTGAGGTCAGCAGCCACTCCAGGAGTGTGGGCGATATCATAGAGTGAAAGCTGGCTCACTAAGGGACTGTTCTTTAACAGGAGGGACAGGGGCTGCCCGATGCCACCTGAAGCACCCAAGACAGCAACCTTGGCATTATTCTGCAAGTAGGAAAGAATAGACTCTTAGCAACATGTCACAATTTAGGCAATATAGGACCCACCCTTGTGATATCAGTAAGGCAGTAAAGTGACATTCTAAGTCAACTTTACTGCTGGGTGTAATATATATTAAAGTTTAATCATTCATAAATGAATCATTTGTTTGTCAAGAAATGTGATGTCATAAAATTATAATCTGAACTGGAACGATTACTTATACGAGTTCTAGAATAATGCACAATTCACCGTAATCTTTTAGACGTTCCTTTGCATGTCACGTACAAAACGGGGGACAAAACAAAACCTGATTGACCTTGACCTTGGGACCTTTCTGCCACTAAAGCTGAGAGATGTCAGGGTTTATAGGAAGTGATTAAGGATTTAATAAGGTCCTAAATCGCACATAGGAAGCAAGTCTGCTAAATAAAACAACTTATTTAGGAATGCATACATGGGCCTTGGTGTGTCGCTTTTACTACATGTCTTACTACATGTCTAATAAAACTACATGTCTTATGAAGATAGAACAATCTCAGTATCATGTATTTGATGTTGCCATAAGCAACCAGCAATCAGCTGTCTACAAATCCAATGTGATAAAGTTACAAGTCCAAAAAACTGAGCACAAAACTGGCTTTGTTACACAAAACCTAAATTAAATAAACCTGTATATCCCATTGCAGATCAAGCAGCTGATTACTCTTCTGACATTTTAAAGAGCTAACTTAAGTTAAAGTGATACTTCCCGTAACCAGGATGAAACTAAACAAGCTATCAAGGTCGACAAGCCTTTACTGGTCAGACAGAGGGTTTTAACAGAATCCATAGATCATCATATATGATCCCTGCATCCTCAATAAACCTAACCATAACCATATGACTGACGCACCTTCACTTCAAAGACCTACACTTGTCAATGCGGGGGCGAAACGTCAAGCAAGGTAACATTTAGCTTTCCTAGCTGCAGATTGTATTGTAGTTGATTTTCAGCAAGTTTACAAGCTATATTATATGATGTAATTATCACACAACAGTAAATAAAATGAGATCTTAACATGTTAGCTTAACTATTTACTCAGATGAACCACCGAGGCTAACGTTAGCTCACCCCAGCTGCACAAGTGATCATAAATATGACGGATTTTACCTGGGAGGTTGTGGACAAGCTCCGGACGAGGGTGGTTGTTGGTCTAGCAATGCGGGAGAACATGCTGGCTTGAATTTGTGTGTGTTTTCTGTTTAAAATGAATATTTGATGCAGAGCCCTCCTGACTGTGACTCCAACGTCCTCTAACAAGACAACCAGTCGAGACTGAGGCCACGGCGCAACCTAACCTTGTTGAAGCTGTAACTTACTGGCAGCATCTGATTGGTGGAGCTCAGAAAGTGCAGTGCTGTGATTGAACAGTTTTGTTGAATGGGATGATCTTTCTTACCGCCTACTTCTTCAGCGTTCACCTTGTGGCGGTCTGTTGGTCAATTTGGGGAGAAACGTTATTAAAACTTTGTGTGCCCTATGATTCTAGTTTTTTTATTACCATTGGTGATTAAGCATATTACATTCTTAAATCGGTTACATGTTTTTCATTTTTAACATGTTTGAAAATAATACTTGTATTACTAGTAGTGTAATACCGCAATACTGTACCTCACAATGTAATATTATTTGAATGAGCTTCCACATAAATGCAGTAAATATTTAAAATAGCCATTTTAACATCTGATCCTAGTGAGATAATGTGACAGCAGTGTAACCGTTTAAATCATTTATCTCTGCAATATGTGTACTGGTTTATAAATAGCATGCAGAGTAGACAGTGCAAACTCTACGTACTAGACAGTACGTTAGTATTCCGTTCCGAACATGCCGTCCCTTTTCCGCTCATTCTTGTTTGCAGCGGTGCTTCCAAATTGACCAATCATTTTTCTCTCTCCCTGACAGCTAACCAATCACTGACGGTTTTCGGTTCCGTTGCGAGCTTCACATTTCCGGGGCTGCTTTAGGAATGTAAACTATTCAACATGGAGACAGTTGATAAACTGGAGGCGATGGTAAGCTGTTTATTTAAACAAATAATTCATTAAATGTTTCCTTCCAAATAAATCGAGCTTGTACGACTAGCTTACAGCAACATCCTTGTCTTTAAATGGTGATAACGGAAAGCACAATACAAACATTACGGATTATGCGTTTTGTGCATGTCCCTGACTTTCCCCTGGTTGGAGGGGGAAAATACAAAAAAAACATGTAGCTGAATGGCTAACAAGTGCCGTTGCTCATTCAGTCAGTCACATTTACATCGAAAACGGTCTTTGTGTGACTGTTATTATGTATGACTATAATGCGCATACACTGGATCGAAACCCAATGCATATACCCTTAAAAGTGTGTGTTTGCTCGGTGGGTGATGTGTGAGGCGCTGATCGGTGGTGTGGGACTGTGGGTGCAGGAGGGCCTGTGCGTGTCTGTTAGGCTGCTTGCTGCATCGCTGATTTACTTTATTTATTATACTCCATACGAAATTTTAAACATTTAGTCAGAAACGGTGTATGTGCTAACGTGTTTTTAAGCTATTGTCATATTTGTTATGAACTTATAGTTTTGTTTATATTGTTTTTTTTTAATAACATTTGGCCGCAAGACAATGTGCACATATCAGTAAACAATCTGTCAATTTGCATGCAGGCTAAATCTCATTTTAAAAAGCCTTTTCGCTGTGCAACTATTTATGTGGACCTTAAACATGTTTCAATATCACTTTTCCCATCGTTGTAATGCCATTATGAAATATGACGATAGGGGGCGCCGTATTCTTATTCAGCCATGTAATATAAGTGCCTACCACATTGTGCTTAATGTTCTTTAATGTACGTATAATAACCTTTGTTTTTCCCCCAAGGTTGTTAATTGACATTATTTTTATGGATATTTCAGCATGCAAAAGGATCACCCTGAATCTGTGCTGTCTGTCCAGTGACTTAGTGACATATTGTACTACTGATAACTCAGTTATTAAAGCAGTGCAATGGGATTTTTCTCAAGGTAGGGTCAACCGCGTGGCCAGGGGAATCGAGTGCTGTTACCAGGTGCTCTGACTTCATTGCACTACTGTATTGGACAGCTAGCAGTGCAATAGTATTGTCATAGCATTTGAGGGCAGTAACACACAAATTGTGAAGAGATCCACCCTTATTATTGTTTTTTAATTGTTGTACAAGTTATAACGTGTAATTCTAATTCCTGGGACCCTATCAGTATTGCCTCTGCTGTCCACTGTGTTCAGAGTAGTGCAATATTGCTAATAGGGTTTCAGGTTTTAGGTTCTCACCTCATCCAGGTGGCACCGAATGTCTATGAATGAATGAACAGTAAGCTAGTTGGCTTGCTGTAGCATCTAAATACTTACTGAATGATGGTGTTCAAAACTGTGTCTCTGTAGTTCCAGAAAGCAGAAGCTGATATAGAATATGTGGAAAAGCGGCTGAAATTTGACTTCATGACCAATGCTCGAGAGGCCGGCTCATCTGAGGTAAATTCACAGACCTGCATGTAGTTGCTTTAAAAGGGGCAGTTCACCCAAAAATGAAAATTCTGTTATCATTTAGTCAGTGACATGTTGACTGCATCTCATTTTGAGGGCTGCACCCTCTAAAGGTTGCATTTGTCGTCTGTCTCTCATTTCAGTAAAACAACTGTTACAAAAAAATGCAAATATTATAATGGTTGTTTTTTTAAATGAGACAACCTTCATGATGTATGTGGCCGACAAATACATCCTCCAGAATGTGCAGCCCTCAGCTGTTGTTCCAAACCTGTTTGACCGTTTATCTTCCATGGAACACAAGGTGAAATTTTGCAGTTCTTTTCTCCATACAATAAAAGTAAATGGGGACTGAAGCTGGCAGTCATTAACATTTTGCCAGAAGTCTCCCAAGGACTGTGTTCCAAGAAAAGTTGTTTTTACCTCTCTTGGTATTAAAATGTACTTCCGCAGTGTTCTGTTTTTAAGGCTGTATGCTGTTATCTGAGGCTTATGGCTGTTTAACGTTGTGTGAATTATAAATATTTCAGGGAAACCCAGTGCAGTTGCTGGAGAACCTGTCGGCTATCAAAGCACGTCATGCAGCCCTGTGTGCGCAGGTGGAGGAAATCGCAGCCGAACAGAAGCAATCCATGGACTCGATACGAGCTCACCTAGACACTACAGTGCAGTTGGTTCAACAGCTGCAAAACACAGCAGATATACAGGTATTCATTCAGATATATAAGTATTCATGTGCAATTTGCAAGGATTGTCTCAATGTTTTTGTTCTAAAGCTTTTGGAAATGATTGCAATACATTATAAGTCTGCATCTTTTAATGATTGTACTATAGTTGGGAGTTGGGGATAGAGGTTTTTGGTTCTGGTTCAAACTCTGTAAGGTCTTGTAAATGTGTATTGACTTTTGCTGTAAGGCTAATGGTAAATCTTGTGTTGAAGGTTCCACCACTAACAAAAGAAGAAGAAGAGGCGAAGGAAGCTCTCTGCTCATCTATTGCTGCACTGAGTGTAGAGGTTAGACAAAAACATCTGTTTTCCTGTTTATTTAGTCATTTTATGGTCATTAGTAACAACAGTTAACAATTGTTTTTTTTCTTTAGACTGTACCTTCATCAGAACCTCAAACGCAAGCACAGACTGAATGTAAGAAATTAAAACTCTCAACAACAGCTGTGTTTTTAAAGACATCAGTCTCATAATAACTCTAATGGAGTTGTTTTGTCTATGTCCAGCAGCACAGAGTGTGCATAACGAGGTGACTGAGGGCACTTTTGAGACGGTCCCTCGGAGTGTACGCGGTAACTTGAAGCTAAATGATCTCAACACTCTCTATAAGCAGTTATCAGAGTACTTCTCGGATAAAAACAGGTTTGTCTAGTCATGTGTGCAAACATCTCTCCCTGCAGTTTTCTCCTGTTTCAGTCACCTCAATCACAAGTTCTGTTCAAGTTTTAAGTTTATAACAGTGATGTTTTCGTTAAATTGGAACAGTCTATGGGTTTAACATTTATGTAACAAAATCTATTATTATTTAGCATGTACAAAGAAAGGAGTTTACTAATACATTTCATTACTTCTGTTTCCAGAGGACCAATAAGCACTCAGAGGATGAAGAAATTGAATATGAAAGTCAGTGATTCTGCGTTGAAGACCTTACAACACCTTAAACTCGTTGAACTGGATAAGAAAGGACTTGCATCAATGCATTCAAGAGACTGAGATATCTTGGAGAATAAGAGACAAGAATAACAGAAGACTGTTAGACATGCAACTTTAAATCAGTCAGGGTTATGTATTTCAAAAGGTTACACCACTGATAAAGATTATTTGGCTTTTTTCGAAATAAACTGGAGTTCAGCTATTTTTTTGCATAATTTTGTGCTGCTGTAACTAATTATCATGAACTTGAATTATCATAAAACAGGAATCATTATATTACTTAATCAAATGTCTAGTGTATCTCTTGGGCTTGTTTTGTAAAGTGATCTGGCTGTTTTGTTATGTAATTTCACATAAAAAAAGGACAAAGCAAACTTTGCAAAAGAAAATTGTATTTAAATGTACGTTTGTATTGTGTTTCAAAGCATACAACTGTATTAAGTTTGTGAATGCAATAAAATGTTTTGTATTTGTACTTTAATTAGAAATTACCTTATTTAAGGCTAAAGTGATGAAAGGTCCGTGGTCATATAATTATTTGTAATAAATAGTAGGATTATAAATAGCAGGATACCTGTACCTGTAAGGATGATTCTGGAGCACTTGCTAATATCTGTAAAATACACATTTAATGCTTTAAACATTTTAATTATATGTTATTAATAAATAACAACAATACTTCTTATGTTATTTTTACATTAAAATAAATTAACCAGAAATTAACGTATTCATGTTATAGAGAAATCATGTAACATTTTTTGGGATTTGAGCCTAGATTTGGGTGTAATTTAATCTACGCGTAACTAAACTCACAAATTGTCATACATACATAATGTATAATTGCCGTATAAACAAAGAAACGCCCCGTGTTCAAATATCTACAAAAACTTGTTTTATAATTATATGTTATATATAGACATATAATATACATCAGATACGATAATATAGCAAAACAATTTAGCTGCTTTATTAACTTTTTTTTTTATACTAAAGTCATCGAGTTGTATTTTGGAAAAAAAAAGCAGAGGACTTTTATTTTGTCTCGTCCGGTGACTACTGTAGACTCCTGAACATCAGAGCAAAGCTAATAATCTAAGAGATCAGCGGGTGTGTGTGCTGTACGCATCCACTCTCTCTCTCTGTTTCTCTCTCTGTCTCTCTCTCTCTCTGTCAAACACGCCCAGGAGGATGAGCAAGACCTTAAATGAAGAGGAGAACTGCACTTAATTTCACTTTTTAAACTATTTCGTTTTCTGTCCGGCTAATGTGACGGTAACGTGGCTCGTCAGGATTGGGGGATTTCTTTATCACATCAGGTTCTCTGTGTGTAATGCTTTTATTTAGCCAGCGTTTCGAAAGAGAAATATTTATTTAGCCAACAGTTGTCTGATATTTGTATAACATCAAGTATATTTTTAATCGCATTTAAGCTGCTTGTGTCAGAGAAGAGACGATTCGCCGGTTAAACATGCAGATGTATCCACGATCCGTGTACTGTAAGCAAAATAAATGCTACTTGTTATTTTTATTATGAAAGTAATTCCGCAGGTGCTCTAGTACCTTGAATGACCCGTTAACTCGATGTTTTGGGTGAAGTGGAAACTGCCCTGCCCCAGTCCAGCGCGCTGCATTGGTGTCTTGCATTTAAATCGATACGTTTGTATCCCTGTGACTTTTAAATAACTTGTTTATTAGCGTCTGTGACAGATTTAAAGCTTTTAACGTGCTTGAATAATCGCTGCTCTGCTGACTGCAGGGAGATTTACGATCCTCTTTCTACCTATTTATTTTTGTGTGTGCACCCACCCACCTTCCTTCCAATATCATTACTGCCTGTTTGTGAAGGTGTTTTATTGATATAGATCTATACTAAACGGGAATCGTCGATAGCATCTTGTGATGCGGAAGGGAAAGCCGTCGAGCCGCGAGTAAACATGTTTAAGGGTTTTGAGTGAGTGAGACGGTGATCATGTCGGCTGTGGAGGAGGAGGGTGTGTTCTCCTGGGCGGGTGACTGGCAGTGGCTCTGTATGGTCACCTTCTTTCTGGCCTCTGTTGTCACTCTGATCATATACCTGGTGCAGTATTTTGCCAATGAACCTCCTGCGGTGACGACACCTTTAAATGACGTGGACTCCGAGGAAGCTGATGGGATATTGTGTTGGGTGCTGTCACTGAAAAGCTGGAGGGGTCAGTGGAGGAGAGCCTGGTTTAGGAGCCTCAACGAAGAAGCTAGAAGATCACAGGTGTGTTTGAGGTTTTCATATCTAGTCCTAAAGCTTAAGAATAGCACATACAATTTTCTCCTAAATTGTTTTTTTGCATCAAGTCAAATTAAGGTTTTGTATCACTACCCTTATCGTTTTTTGTGTTATGTTGTGTTATTGTATTGTAAAATCGGTGTATTGCCTCGCTATTTCTCCTTTCACATGTTGTAGAGCGGTATTCGATTGATCTTTGAAGGGGATGGTGTCCAGTCATCAGAACTGGCTGTGGGCCAGATTTCAAGTTTTACAAAATCACCCGGTCTAAAGGTAAAGTCAAGCTTTGAAATTTGTTTTAATGGGGACCAGTGCTATATGTGGAAACTATTGCTGGCAAATCCACTTCAGTATATCTCCCTCTGGTGCAGTGACGTGTTTTTAAGTTTGCCCATAGCACAGATATAATATATAAATGTATATTATATATAGTTGTAAACAAATGCATAGCTGCAAAACTCCATTAACTCTACACTGATATCCTAGTTTCTGTCCTCTGGTCAACAAATAGACTCAAATAGACTTAAGTCATGCATCCTTCCTCCGTACCGTAAATCTGTATAACCATATAAATATTAAAACAGTTCGCCTATTCATAAAGATTTAGGGACATGAACAGTTATGACTGTTATCTTGAAGAGCATCTTCTGCCTTTTTGAAGATATTTAAGGAGTCAAACTCATCATCATAGACTCTTAGTCATGGTTTTAATGGTTTTCTTTTCACAGAATGTTCAGTGTCAGGTGTCTGGAAGCAAGCTGCAGTTTTCTCTTAGTGCTTCACCAAGCTCAACATCTTCAGAAACCCCCCTGAGATACAGTGTGAAAATATCCCCACTACATCTGCAGGTAGACATCAGTCT
>JAZGTJ010009595.1:0-19189 GCA_036877575.1 Botia almorhae
TCATTGGACAGGATAGACTTCAAAACAGGCCTCACTACATAGCATCATCTCTGAGGTAATACACACACATTCATAATTCATGAATCATCTGTTATAATTCATTGATCAGTCTGTCCTAAGTGTGCAACCTTCTAAACATGGTATATACATTTAGAGACGGTTATATACTTTAAAATACACATTCATATCACATTCATAAAAATGTTTACTGTATTGCCACAGCTCCATGGAATGGTTTGGTGAAAAGTTTGTTATGTGCTGGAGTTATTCTTTCTGTTGGCCCATGGGTTTAATTACACAGTTTTGATGTGTTGTAACATACGATGCAAAATGTTTTGCTTCTGGGATTCTATTCAATACGATTGCTCAGTTTGAAGTGTTCAGTGAGCTATTACACAAAAAGTACAGTTCAATTTTATTGAGTAAATGGCACAAGCTGTTTGCAGATCTGGGGGGGGGGCAGCTGAGGGGGGCATGATGAGACGAACAGGAAATATGGACCCACACAGTGTGAAGTGTAAAGAGAGGCATGGGATGTGCTGGGAAACCTATTGTTTATAAAGGAAAAGACAGTGTGTTGCATCTGCAGGTGGCCACTGTGGGGGCAAGAGATGAAATGCATCATATGGAGTGTATGGTGGGGGTTGACGTCTGTAAGTGGGAAATGTTGATCATTAATTTTGTCTGCAACTTCCTGTCGATTCCGTGTGCACGGATAAGGATCATTCGTTAGATTAATAGGACAAAAGAAGAGGTGAAACCTTTCAAACTGCCTCCAAGGGAAATCATCTTTTAGCCAGACATAAATTTGTATTTGGAGCTTCAAAGTGAATGCTGTGGTGCACTATTTTGGTTTTAATTCCTTAGGTGTTAATTTCCCATGCTTGTTATTGTTATATCCATTTTGGGATTTTATTTCAATATATTCTTTTTAGTAAATTTAGTTAATTCCACCAATTCATCTTTTTCTGTAATGGCACTATGTTCATTGATCTGCCTGCTCTAATTGTTAACCACAGGTCATATTACACATGAGAAATTAGTGATCTACTCCAAATCAAACACACACACACAACCTCTCTCTTTCGCTCTCTCTCCCCCTTTTGGTCCCCTGTCTTATTTAGGACTTCCTCCGCACTGCACCGCAAATTAAAATAGAATTAATTAGTTAATTTCTCCTACTTTAAAGCCCTGAGAAAATCAATGGACTCTCTCTGTGTAATCTGGTTACTACATTAGCACGTAAAGAATCAAGCTGATGGAGTGTGTGCATGTTTAAGTTTGGCTGAGGATTTATGAATGTTAACGTGCACAGCTATCTGGCATATGAAGCAACGTGAATTTTAACATCGAGAAAATTTGAATTAATCCACAAGAGTAATGATAACCACCAGTATATGGTTACTGTTACATCATTTCATGCAATCTCAAAATGAAAATTTATAAAAATTTATATATCCTTTTTTTTTATAAAAAATGTTCTTGTTTCCAACATACTTCACATGAATTCCATGCATAACTGTAACCAGTTAGAACATCAAATGTACATACATTTCTTTATCTGCTCTGTGAGGGTCTGTGTTTCTAGGTGATGGGTTCTGTGGGGTCTGTTTCAAAGCTATTTCACAGGGTCATACTGTTGTTACCACCACAGTGAAAAAGAAGGATGCAGCATCAGTGAGACAACATCATTGGTGGACTACAGCCCTTTAAAGAGTGTGTGTGTCTGCACAGATCCGTGTGTTCGCGTGTATGATTTGTTCCATGTGTCATGTCTGTATAAAGGACCATTTTTCATCCCTGTGGTGGCTATTTATTAATATAATGAACTGTTAGGCGGTAGCAGAAGATTAATGTGAAAGTGGGCTGTCCTGATCACTGATGTATGACTATGTAGCATGTCAGGGACACGGAGAGCAGTGACGCAGGGCAAACACAGTCATGGGACTTTAACAGAACAGTGCAATAGATCAATGCCGGGCTTTTGTCAGTCAGATGCTTATAAAACACAACAACCTTAACAAGGACGTTATCATGAACACAGCCTGAGTTTCTTCTCTCAGTGCAGTTCATACAGTTGTATTTGAGGGGGTCCTTAGCCCTGGGCCCCATCTGTTTCTATAGTTACATGGAGGTCCAGCCAGCAGGGGGTGTTACCGTGGAGACACTGAGTTTGGCAGCAGCAAGGCCACCTCGACATGCGTATCGGGTCACATGCACTGCTGTGGAAGGACAGGTCAGGGAATGTTCTAGATTGCACGTGTAGATCACACATGTATCATGTATCAGAGTACTGTGTCATTCAGAACTGAATTGAAAATGCCTCTAAAAGTTCAATTTCAGTAAAAAACTGGATGCGAAATGTAGTGTAGTGTAATCTAATGAAATGGAATTGAATTCCATGAAATGAAAATTGTAATTATATTTATTTTCAGAAATTAAACATAAGGTAAACATGTTTTTTTTAAACATTAGATTTAAAATGTACAATCTACTTTAAAGAAACGTAAAATTCTACCTTTACACTTTATACAATTTTAATAATTTATTGTGAAGTGAGTGTTGGACTAATGAAATTCTTCTGTTGTGTGACTGTTTCGTTGCACCTTAGTTGATTCGCTCCCTGTCATTCCAATGTATTTAAATTCAACATCCAATTCAAATTCCAGCTGATGAGTTGGAAGATCCGAATGTTGCCCTGATGCATAAGCTTATTATGCTCTGTATACGTAAGGCCTCAAAACATTGCTTCCTGTATATTTTTTGTGTATATGTGTATGTTCATGTTTGCTGTGGCTGGTCATCAGGTGTAGTAATACTCCAGGTCCATTAAACTAGATGCCCGCAGTCAGGGAGAGCAGGGTTCAGGTGTCATGCGGCGTACCTGCAAGCCTCTATCTTTCTCTTCTTTCATGCACCACCCCTCACCTTTATGCATCCCTCTGTTCTCCAGTCACAGTTCTTGCCCTTAGCATCAGCACCCCTGTGGACTGATGAGTAGTACACGTTGTCCTCTCTCTCTCCAACTCTCTCTCTCTTTGCCCCCTGCTGCTTTTATATTCTCTCACACACTCTCTTATGATTCACTCATTTTCCTCTTTCCTTCACCTGCCCAGACCTCTCTCTCTCTTTTCTTTTTTCATTTTCTCACCCTCCAGGTGTTTCCCTTTCTCTCTGGTTCACCCCCACACCCACTCCAGACCTCCGTCTCTCCTTCCCTCTTTCCGCCGCTCTCATTTGCCACACAATTATGTGTGATATGCAGGGTGAAGTGTTATGGCAGTTTCCATAGTAACTGCATGCATGGGGCCTCGGTTGTGTTAGGGTTGTGTGAGGGCTTTTCCGTAGCTGACACACAAAAAACACAAGTAATCAATATACCATCTCTGAGAAACTTAAGCCATCTCTGTGTGTAAAAATGTCACTTTATATCTTTAATAAAAATGTTGGTGTTTGGTCATTAGTTAATAAATGTCTGTTTTTTGTTGACAACACAGTCAGAGAGGCAGAGATTGCATTAGATTTACTGATCTAATGAACCAAATCATTAGTCAAAGCGAAACACACACACACAAAGATGGAAAGAGTAATTACAAGCAGGCAAAGTGCCAGTAACTGCATACTTATTCGCACACACAAACATTTCCAAAAACAATGCTTCATTTGTGTGTGTGTGTGTACACCAAGATTGTCATGATATGTTTATGCTGCATGAAAACTAATTAATTTCAAAGAAAAAATATTAGCTGCACATTCCTGGCCCCATTTAGTCTAAATATGACTGATATTTCTGTCACCATTTGTTCAAAGATTTATTCATGCATTAACTAGGTTCACAGTTTCAATTTCATGACTATAGAGCACTAAATCAATAGTTTATTGTCTTTGTGCTATATTTGACATATTATCCTGCATGCCTTTTATAGTGAGATAGGTAAAGCGTGACTTTATCATTATTAATTTAACAAGATGAGCCTTTATCTCTCTCAATGTTCGGACTTCCTTTATTCTCATAGAATGACTCTGATATAATTAAATATCACATTACCATATTCTTTGATGTCATTCAGCACTCTCTCTTTTAGTTATCTGTGTCCACTAGTAGGGATGCTGCCTTGCAGTTATCTGGGTTTGACCAGAAGGGGGAGCAGTTTAGTAATTTTACTCCCTGCTCTGCAAAGTGGACCAGCTCTGACCCTGGTCTCCTCTCGCTGTCGCCCAAGTCCACAATAAAACTGGCTGACAAACCAACTCAGATAGGCTACAAAGGCTAGAAGCTACACGGTTTGTTCAAGTTTGTTTCCCCTGTCTGGTCTAATTTCGACACTGTTGCAATTTTCTGGTTCTCACAATGTTATGTGATTCTGATTGTGCTGTTCTTCCAGAAAGAACAAACAGGAACTGTGACTGTTAATGTCACTCTCAGATGTCCAGAGGTGTGTGAAGATGCTTGTATGTGTGTGTTAATTAGTGATTTGTGCTGTTATGCATATAAAAGGGTCTAAAAGTCTCCCAGACACCCCACTGAAAATTTGAGATTAAGAATCTAATATACACCTAACCTTTATATTCATTTAATTTATTTTTGTTGCACTTTCACATTGCTGCTGTACAGAAAACATTTTAACATGTTTACACAGGATATCCTGTTATCTCGTGTTTAAAATGAGAAAACAAACAAAAAAAGTAATTATTGAAATGATTGTAATTATTGAAAAGTAGTTATTGAAACATTTTTAAAAATATTACATAAATGAACCATTTTGAATAACATTCTAATAACCAAGCAATAACATTAATACAACATCTAAAAAACTGTACGTTATGGACATTTCTACAACTTTTAAAATATATATTTTTTAACATTTTTGTTACAATTTTTTACATTTTTGTTACTTAATGGAATTAGTTTTAGCATTTCCATTAGTGGTAACAAGAGTTTTAAACCCCATTATATATTTACATGTATATATGTATTATTTTTGTAACACGAGTTCTGTGTTCTTTATAAAATGTTGACAGCTCCAGTGTCTCGATGTGTGAATCTGCATTTGGTAAAAGATGTGCAGTGGGCCAGATGCTCTGTTACTCTCTTCAGCCATCTAAAAGTCACAGTGAGTGATCTTTTCCATGGTTTTATATGTATATAATATAAGATATATATATATATATTATATTTATATAGCCATGAGATCATAAAGCCTATAAAGCTTTGGAAAAGCTAAAAAAAAATCTGAATCTGAAATAGACATTCAACAGCCTTCAGTTTCAGCCATGTCTTTTGAACACAAATAGCACTAGCTGTTGACTATCTTCCCCAGGCTTGCTGCAAAGTTTTACATTTTAATATTAGGGAGAAGGGATAAGTTTACAAGTCGTATACTACAATATAGATAAACAATATACTCTTTATAGATAAGAAACAAACATGGCTTTTTCTTAAAAGCACATCTTCTTCAAATACTTAGTAAAAAGGAAACCAGTTTTAAATGCCTGGAAGAGTTGGAAATGCACACAATAGTCTTCAATCCTCCCGTAATGAGCAAGCATCAAATTTAGTTACGTGTAATTAAAGACATTACAGGTCCACATTTCACACAGAAATCAGGAGCTGCTATGAGAATATGTTTACTAAGTTTCATTCTGATATGGCTGTGGTTGGTTTGTATCTTGTCTGCCTCTGCATCGCAATGTTCGGGCTGAGAATGCATAAAGGAAGGGGTTCACGCAGCTGTTGATAAGGAAAAGAGCCCCAGTTATGTTTCCACTGATATATAAATCAAATGGCATTGCTATCTGGACTAAATTGTTAATCATACAGGGGGTGCTGAAAATAAAAAAAGTCACTACAATTTTGACTGCCAGTTTTGTCAGCCTATGATGGCTAAAAGAGGATGATTGACTTATCCGTTGATGAAGTCGAAGGTAGAAACAGGCAAGGCATGATGAAGGTACAAAGAACATAATAAGAGTCTCTATGAGTAAGACAGCAATTTTTTCTAGATTATTCCTGTAAGCTGCATAACACATTAGACGCTTCTGTTTCATCTGCTCAACCCTTCGGATAACCAGAGCGTACGAAGCAAAAATGGCACCTAATATCCAAATCCCACAAATGAGCCCAATTTGACCTTTTCTTCCAAGATTAGCCCATCGCTGTGAATACAGCACCTGTAGATACCTCTGCACACTCATCAAGGTGACACAAAGCACACTGCTGTACAGACTCCAGTACACCTCATAGGCCAATAACTTGCACAAAGCTGGGCCAAAAACCCAGTTATTCAGTAGAGCATAGATCCACACAGGAAGAGTAAGAAGGCTCAGCAGATCAGAGACAGCCAAACTCGTCATCAGTTTTGGAGTGATGCTGCCCTCCTTCAATTGTGGGGCGAGCATTACCAGCACTGCTAGGTTACCAGGTACACCCAGCACAAAGCACACTCCCAAAACAGAGCTGGTCACTAGCTCACCCACTGAAGTATTGTCAAACAGAGAGCTGTTGGAAACGTTCATGTTCATAGTCATCTTGCAGCTGGTGATGTGAATGTAAAGTTTAAGGTTTGCCTAGCAATGACTGAGGAGGAAGCAGTGTTAGGAAATGTTTCCTGGTCTGGTGGTAAAACAGCATTTTGAATGTATAAAAATAGTGCAGTTAGTTTGAATAATTATGATGGCTTGTCACAGATGACATGTTGTTATTATGTTTACTTGAGAAAGCACTTTTATTAAGCGTCTTGCTTTTCTTTTGAGACTAAAATTTGTGTATCTATCTCCTTGTAGAGCTATAAAAGTTACATTCAACAAACATGGTACCATAATGTGGATGTTTATTGAATGCTAGCAACATGTTTATTGAATGCATGCTGAAAACAAGCTGAAATTATCTAGACAAACTGAAAGATTTAATATACGACCTTCAAACTATAGCTTTAAAATGCTCTCTATATTTAAATATTTCCCTACCTACAGCTACAAACACTGCAAGCTGTTTCATGTAGCACCGTTCTAGATACTGGTGAATTAAGTTTTAGATAGCCTAAAATATTTATTTGTTCATTTTATCACCATAAAATTCAAGTAAACTACAGCACTAGTTAGCTTTGTTAATAAAGATAACAAAAATCAGGTGTTTACTAACCTAATTATCCTAACCATGCAGTAAGTAAACCTTTTTGGAAACATTTTGAAAACACTAAAACATTATATGCCAAAATGTTTAAAATACCTCTGTCACTTTTGTTCTCTCGTGTGCCCTGTAACTTTATAGCAGCACTGTAGTGGCATAGCAGCACTGTGGTGGTGTTATAATAGAAATGACCAGGGGCGAAATTTCCAATTTCCTCCCTTTCCACACTGACAGCTACTCTCCGTTTTGTTTGAAAAAAGTTTCCTGGCATCATTCTGATGCTTACATCATTGCTGTAGCAAGCAATGTAAATTAGATGTTGACTTCACTGAAACAAATCAGATTTATATCAGATATGTGTGCAGTGTGAACAAAGCTTAATTCACCTTTAAATGTGGAAGAATTTCTGGTTATTACCGATGTACTGTTCACTGTAAACAGTCCCTTGCTGGTAAATTACAGGGTTTCCCGGCTTTACAAGGTCATTATAGGAGTTGAAAAACAGGATATAACTGCACAGGTGCAACTGCACAGATTAGTAAAGGAATTTATGACACTAATCTTGGTCAACATATGTACTACTAAGTGAATTTTAGTATTTATCCTGGCATATTCCCACAGACTTCCATTCAGTTCTTTTAAACTGCGAATGCTACTTTTGCTTGCCGTTTTTATAACTGAGGGCTGTGTTGAAATGATGTTCTGTGGTTATCAACAGCATCATTTGTTTTATTCTGAGAACATTCCAATAAATACGCATGCGTTCCTTGTCATTACAAATATCAATTTTACATATTGAATTTGCTATTAAAAGTTTTTGACTTGTCATCTCTGCTGTTTGTGGGACCAGTAGATAGTAACCATTGTAACTCTGATATAGTGGTTTTTATTGATTACAATTTTTCACCCTTCTTCCATTAGGTTCATTCAGACACTTCATACATCAATATCTGAGTCTGTCTGCTCTTCTGAAGACCCCACCCTCCCCTTCATGTCAGTCTATTCAACCTCACATTTCCTGGATCAGGCACCTTCTACAGGCATTAGCCTGTTCACAGAGCTCTCCACACAGACACATTGTGAGGGTGACTGGACTGCTGCACAGCCAGGAATCAGGTATGAGGGCAACTAATCCAGTCTATATTTAGGCCTATAAGAAAGTAGCACTCCTTAGAACACTGTTTTTGTAATTACAGCAATGTTGTTTTTGTATGTTCTGGTGGCCTATAGCTTATTTGCATTCTGGGCATGTGTTCATTGTACCGTTTACATCATAACTTTTCTGGCTGCCACTGCTACACATTTCAGTCACATGCAAGGGTTCAAAGTGTATTTGAACTCTTGCATGCAAGCGAGTTCAAACTATGTATAAAGTATAAATCGTGCTTCAGAACTCATAAGTTAAAGGTTTTAGCTGTGTACATATTCTTGATTTTTTTATCTTAAATGTTTTTCTGCAGTGTACAATACCATGCTGTCTTACATGCAGACTAAATATGTAGTCAGCACGCCCACTACTAATACAGGTGTGTTTGAGCTCATTGCAGGACAAGACCCCTTCATACTATTTTAACATGACTGTTTCACTTTAAAAACTAGATTGTTAGATGATCACTGTTTTGGATTTAAATACACTATTTTCTTCCAGATTAGAACATTTCTTAGTGTGGCTGAAACCATCAGTGCCAGCAGACAGAAGCCTGCAGAGAAGACATAAAAACAAGCAGAAGCTTTTGCATTAAAGCTCTTCGGCAGAATTTCTTGTGCACAGCGTTTATGTGATGAATTGTAAGGGATATACCACTACAACACACAGATAAATGAAAAATGAATCTTTATTTAAAGTGAGTGAGAGAGAGACAGGTTTGGTAGTTACAGGCCTCAGTCCAGCAAGCTCTGTGTTCAGACAGCACTTAGACATTTCAAGTTTTTTGTACTCGGTTTAGCTTTCATCTCCATCTCCATATCACAGATCATGACCCCATTATGGGCGGAGTCACCGAAAACCCCGTGGAGCAACCAATCCTGTCTCTCCTTCCGTGGTCTCCCTTGTTCTTGCAAATCAGTTTATGAGAGACTAGTGCTGCTTTCTCCTGAACGAGCATCCTGTTAACAGACAGAAGAACAAGGCCTTTAGAATTCAATCTATATAATGTAAATTTAATAAGCAGAGTATTGGCTGAACTGTATTG
Source organism: Botia almorhae (assembly GCA_036877575.1). Taxonomy (NCBI): domain Eukaryota; kingdom Metazoa; phylum Chordata; class Actinopteri; order Cypriniformes; family Botiidae; genus Botia; species Botia almorhae. The sequence continues at coordinate 9,322 of JAZGTJ010009595.1, forward strand.
TAATTGTATAAAGCAAGATGACAGGCTTACATCAGCCTTATCCAGAAAATCTGTTCTCAACAGGATTCAACTGTGCCCTTTTTGCCCTGTTCCAGTTCTTTTGAGAATATTACTACACAAATGTGCTTTACAGGGCAAAAAAATGAATTCTATAGATGGTTGCACGAAACACCAAGAAAATTTCTTCCGTTTGTTGCATTTGACCCTATCATTTATTTGTTCTGAATCTGTCTGGAACTAATAAGTTCTGTTAAGTGAGCCAGAAACAATCAGCTATTATCCCTCTTGCTTCCCCTGGAGTTTAATGACACCCGGGCAGAGTTTCAGAGCTTTACCAATCAGCAAAGCTTTCGCTAAAGAAGACAACAATGATCAAGTGGAAAAACACCAGGGTGGACTGTGTGGGTGTGTTGCCATGGCGCTGGTGCATTTACAAGTGCATGTATATGTATCTTTGATCTATGAGTGCACTTTCAACCATATTTCTCCCCCACAAAAATATGAATCCATTAGTCATCTTCTGAAGGCCATATTTTCATGCGTGTTGTGAGCACGTGACATGTTCTGACTGCATCGGGGAGGAGAAAATCCCACTCTGGTATTCTGCTTGACTAATGGATGGCATTTATCAAGAAACCATGGTGCGTTTACAATGACTGGAAAACCCCTATTATGACATTATATAAGAGATGCTTTAAATCATGTACACCTTCACTATATACACTCTCAGCCATTTTAGAAGGGTGGTGCTGTCCAAAATGGAACACTTTTTAACTACATGGGAACTACATGCTTTCAAGCCCTATAAAGCCATTTGATACCTTCTGTGAGGCGGGCCTTTCCTCCGGTGGGCTGACACAACACTGTAGAGCATCCTACACATAAGACCACAGTCTGGGCATGACTGAAGACTGTAGTGATCTTATAACAGCCTGCAATTAAAAGGAGGTAAAATCAAAAAGTGTTCAAAGACACTATAATACTTAAGTGTATAATCACATATGCAGGACACATGCTTGTGTGCTCTTGCGGATTGTGTACTCTACATACATTCATACCTGGACATTTGACATCCATAAAATAAGAGTTGGGGCTCTGCACGAGACGCTTCTTTTTGTGCCTCGTTTTCTCCTCCTCTGGCGTTGGGTGCAACAAGTCCTTCGCGAGCTTAATAGGCCAATAGAAAAATAAAAATCAGAGATTTCGCTCTTAATCGTGGTAAACAAATATAATTAAAAGCGTTGTCATATCTGGTTTCAGCACTGCTAAAATGATTTCATAATACAAGCACCCGAATGAATGCAGAAACACAATTGAGGCGTTTAGCCAGGTTAGTTACACGACTGATCGTTCCACAGGCTTACTGCTATAATGGATCAGCTGTTTGTCAAACAAACGGTGGCCCAATTCATGGCACACTCCTCTAATCTGCCCCACCATAAACGACAAAAATTTGAAGTGCAGACTAAAACTTAACTCATAAAACTAATATTTACAGATCTCAGCCGCATAACACCGTAATTACGTTTCACGCAACTCCTATAGATAGCGTCAATCTCCATGCTTTTATACGCACATGCACGCGGCCATCTTAGCTCGCCTATACACATATCACAGCACTCGCTCTTTTCCACAAAGTTTTATTATCAAAATATGTGAAAAAATGTTGTCGTGACCGACACGACAACGAAAAAAAAACTCCCGCCCTCGATCGATGCGACTTTATCCACACGTAAAGCGTGATTAAGTTTTAAATACAGTTGATGTTAATGGCACGCACTTACAGGCATGTTGGCGAGTATGGAGCGGCAGCCGAAAGGGGGGGCTGGCGGAACTACATGAGCATATGAACGGGGCTCAGGAGCAGGGGCAGGAAATACTTTACTGCCTTTTAGTAAAATAATTTTCTTTAACAAATTAACAGTGCGGTGAGCTACGATAACATGTTAAGTGTGTACGTATAATTGTGTACGACTTTTTCACACGCAATGCATAAAGTGTTAATAAACATACACAAAATTAAATAATATATGCATTTATTACATTACACATACACAATAAATATAATGTCCTAATTCTGACCTAAATGCATTAAAATACATATTGGTATATTTTGATGTGTTAATATGGAATAAATATTTTATATATTTTTTAAACATTTTAATAACGACTTTTAAAGCTATAGTTAAAACTTGTGTAAATTGCGCCCCCTTCTGGCAGACCATGTCATCGGTTCTTCGCTGCAATGCTTATTAAACCTCTCCCTCCCTCGACGTCAGCTTTTGGGAACTCGGGCAAGGGAAAGTTTAGGACTAGGGAGTAGAAAAGTGCACTGCTGTGTATGTATGGATAAATGCTGAACCTCTCTTTACAGGATAAAAAGTTGTCTACCCCGAAATGGCGAATGCCTGGAATCCGCTTTGAATACCTGGTGCAGAGGCTTTGTCGTGGCATCTCTTGTCCGGACGGGCAGAGGCAGCATAGCGAAACTGCATTCACCGGTGACAGCTATCCAGGGAAAGGAAATCCATGAAGTTTAAAACGATAGCATCACTCGGTCTCAGGGATTTTAAAGCGTCCACTTTTGTTTGTGGGTGTGTGTCAGTAACGAAACGAGAAACATAAAACTTTCTAAAAAGTTGACAAACTTGCTCGAAACTAACAATGGCAAAGAAATACGACTTTATCTATAAATTGCTACTTATTGGTGATAGTGGTGTTGGAAAGACGTGTATGATCATACGTTTTGCGGAGGATAATTTTAATTCAACATACATATCAACTATTGGTAAGTGGTAAATTACATATTCATACTGAATTTGCTTCTACAGCTAAACAGATTTTAGGTACGTTTTGATTGAACACGTCATTACAATATAATGGTGTTTTGCATTACAATATAAGGGTGTTTTGCAGTAGTGCAAGCGCCTTGTAAAACAAGTTCCTGTATGGGTGTAATTTCATGTCCGTACTAGCCCTAACGTAATTTCATTCCTGTTTCAGTATATCTCAGTCTGGCCTGTTGATCATACTGCGCCTTTCAGCTGTCTTCTATATTTCCACATTCTCCCAGGTTGCATTTCCGGGCCTCTCCCTCTTTACTTTTGCCAGCCACAGCCTGCCTCCTTTCTTCTATCTATTTCAATCTCTTGTCCCCCAGTAACCCCCTCCTACTTCATTTCTGCATCAGATGGAGGTCATTCTCCGTGGCATTTAATGCATTCACCTAGATCTTCTAAGGACCCCCTCCCTCCCTTCCTCTCTGTAGTGTTTATTAAACAATTAGAGCAGTGATTGTATCTCAGTTGTTATTCTCCGGCAGCTGTATAATGTTGCACTTTTATTTCCAGGCCTGTTATTCTCAGGGTTTAATCTGTTTATCCTTCCTTCCTGTCCCTCCTCATTTATTTCTCACTCTCTTTCTTTTATGCGGCTAATATCTTTTTTCTTTTTCCAACCAGGTATTGACTTTAAGGTGAAAACCATTGACGTTGGGGGGAAGAAAGTAAAACTGCAAGTCTGGTAAAATCTACGTTTTATTTTATGTTTTTTTTGCTTTAAGTTTAGTCTGGTTTTTAGTCAATCACACCACTAAAGTCTTTGTAGCAGTTGTTGAACACAAGTTGCTGTTTTAGAAGCTTTTTAACTAAGCGTCTTACAGATGTACAGAGATGTGTCTGAGTAAATAGACTTACCAGCGTTATGTTCACAAGATACTGTTGCTGTATCTTCAGCTTTTGTTTCTGTGTGACAGTGGACTGTCAAAACAGCAGGCACAGTGCAAATATGCACTGTGAGGTCTAGTTGAATTTGGCACAATCACAATCATAAAAATAGCTCTTATGCCAACTCAATAAAGTTTGACATGAGTGGCAGCAGGAAGTACGGAAGTACAAATGTCATGTGTTTTTATGACACGTTTTCTAAACCCTTTAAAATGTCTTATGTGGGGAACTTGTTTTACTGGGTAGGGACACAGCAGGACAAGAGAGATTTAAGACCATCACTACTGCTTACTACAGAGGAGCCATGGTGAGCACAGAAACAAGCATTGTAACACAAATATCCTCTGTGTCCAGTAGCTTTATTCAATAGCTGTCCAACATAATATCAGACATAAATATTAGTTAAATTGTTCTTGTTTTGTATTTTAGTTGACATTCATTGAAGCATGACATATCTAACACGTACCCTTTGTCATGTGACATCTCTCGCAGGGCATCATCCTTGTGTATGACATCACAGACGAAAAATCCTTCGAGAATATTCAGAACTGGATGAAGAGCATCAAAGAAGTAAGTGAGAACAAGAGTAAACTAAATGTAATAGACAATATCTGTTGTTTGTAACTTCAAAGGTTGGGAATATAACACTTTTATATATGCTTAAACAAGCCTGTCTTTCCTTCATTGGAGCTTTAACTTGTTAGTTTTAAATATTCAATAGCTTTTTCAAATAGCTTTTAATTGTTTTATTAAGTCATTTTTAAAATTGCACATCTAGGCAATCTAATAGTCTGTCAGCCTCTATGAAAACCCACAAAGTGAAGCGATCTTTAGTAAATGTGAGTTTCAGAAGTTTCAGTTCTTGTTACAATGCCATAGAAAGCACATCATGCACAGGTTTCCAGAACAGAGACACAGTGTAAATACCGATGAGGCCTTTGCTTTGAACAAGCTTATGGAGGAAATGAGGAAGTAAGCATATAACGGTCCTGTTTCCCAGAATGCATCAGCAGGTGTAAGTCGGATGTTACTGGGCAACAAGTGTGACATTGAGGCCAAGAGGAAGGTGTCAAAGGAGATGGGTGAGAAGGTAAGCTCAATAGCTAACAATATGTGGGTTTAGCAAAGATGCCCACCTTGTACATAATAATAACATGTAATGTTTTCCTTATGCTCCCATTACAGCTTGCAAAGGAACATGGCATTCAATTCTTCGAGACTAGTGCAAAATCAAGCATTAATGTTGAGGAGGTAGGAGCCGATAGATCTCGGATATCTTAACTCACCCAACAAGATACCCAGACAGAAAAACAAGATTTTTCAGTTTTAAACTCAAAACACATGCCAAAACATCACCTTATTGTATTATATTCATGTGAGGTACAGGTGATTGCAGTTTTTCAGTTGTTTATGTTTAGCTTTTCATTAAAATGAATTCTTACATTGGTCAAATCTTCTGTTAGGAAATCTCTTGATATTCAGGTTAGTGTTATGATTAGGATTTCAGTGGCTTCTTGGAGGTCTGCCAGTAAACAAGTAGGCCTACACAAAACTCTTGCCATTGGTTTAGCTGGTTGCTATATTAGACTAATCAAACAAACAGAGCAATACTGAATCACATCTCAAGGAAATTAACCTATAAATGGCTTACTTATTAAGATGGGACAGGAGTATTTTGCCTTTAAAAATCTTTGCTTCTCTCTCTGCAGTCATTTGCCGCTTTTGCTCGAGAAATTTTGCAGAGGTCAAGTAAGAAGGCGGTGAGTTACCAGTATATATGCCCACCGTTGAAGTAGACATTTGTGATGCTGTTGTCTGCACATGTTCATACAGATACATAAACACACAGTCACCCACACTGACTTACTGAGTACTGTAATGAATATCCACTGCTTATTTGCAGATTATATCTTTTCTGCTACCTCATATTTTTATTAGAGAGATTTAAAATCACAAACTTATAAGGCTACAGATTTTACATTGTTCATATTTGTCCTTTTTCTCACAGGGTCCAACCGGTCGAGAGGTTAAACTTACCAGCACAGAGAAAAAGTCTACATGTCTTCTTCTTTAGACCCTTATTCAAAGGACAGGCTCACTATGCACACAGAGCACTGCAGTGTTAATGCTAATAGGATGTGGCTTTGAGGAAAGGCTTGTAAAAGCGATATGAAATATTTGATAAGAGATATGAAACAGGGTTCTGTTTTTATATACTGTATTTGGTGGCAAATCACTTTTTTATATTTTATGTTTCTATTTTTGCACTACATTAATTCATTGGTTCATTAGTTTATTAGTTTATTGGCTAGGTATTCTGGCTCTTGTCTTGCTCACTTTAGCATTATTTCAAGTGTAGACACAAAACCTGCAGGTAAAAAATGCAGCTTAATTTGACAACTGGTAAGCAATTTATGAGTTTGCTTTGATTGTGTGCTGTTATAAAAAAATCAATAACATCTTTTTAAAGACTCTGTCCTCCAAACATTGACATAATAGGTGATTTTAAGATGAGTGTTGTGAAAAAAACTGATGGATTATGGATGGGAGTGTATTAGTGTTGTACTGAAATCAACAGAGGTTTGATTTTCCCCAATGAAATATCCGTCTTTCTTTTTCAAGTGTTTCACTGTCCTAGTGCCTCATTATTTTCTATGCTTTCCCACAACATATTTCTCAATAATGTGAACTGATTTAAATAAAGAAAAATAATGTTCAACATTTTAGTCTTCTACTCATATGTAATAATTCTTTTATCTTGTTTTATGACTTTGTTTTATATTTGTTTATATCGTTTGTGTTTGTACAGTATGCTGGCTGCTAGTTCATACCTCTTTAAGAACGATTAATTTTTCACCTTTATTTAACACAATGAATTACTATACAAACGACTATACTACTAATATATTACTATACAAAATGCTTACATTATTTATTGTTAAAAATAGCAACTGAAGAATACTAATACGTTTATTGCCCATATGCGGAAATGTCGCCAACGGTTGTTAACCGTCTAAGTGCGTTGCTAGGCAACCACCATTCGGCACAGCATCAGCACCTAGTGCTGGATGAACGCATTGCCGCATTGAAAAAATATCGTGGACAAGTGCTGCATATTGCGCGACCTGTCTATCTCAATTAAGTTATTACTTATTATGTTATACTGCAATTACAGCGGACAACGTTTAAATTGCTCTGATGGGGGAATATGATACCGATATGGTATGTAAATAACACATGTATGCTCTCACTGAAGTCTGACGCGATTACGTAGAGCACGGCGCAGTGATGCTCATGTCCGGGATACGGACGGGACGGGAGTCCTCGTGACTGCGGGAGGAAAAGGGGGAGAATCTATCCAGGTTAAAACTTAAAACTGCCTTTAAGGAAACACCGGGGGGAACATTTCTTTATAAATATTTTAAAGTGCATCATTGTAAAAATGAGAGCATAGGTCGTTTTGGCAACTGAGTCGGCGCGGGTGTTTTCCTTTTGTTTTTTTCTTTGATACCTTTAGCGTTTTGCTTCATGAGACGCGTTACCCAGGCTCGGGTTGGGGCTGTGAGCCTCTGTAGTGGAAACGCAGTGAAGATTCACTGAAGTGTCCTGGACTGGGATTATTTTTTTAGTCCTGCTCCGCGCATCCTCTTGTGTGGAGTAGCCAGAAGGCCAAACCTGCTCCACTGGCCTGCGGATGCGGCAGTCACTCGGCCTGCTAAAAGCTCTGGGTACCGCAATGCCGCGGGTATGGGGAGAGAAAGATGGTAGGTGGGCGATGGATGGAAAATTAAGTGATACCGGAGTTCAAAGATTTACGACGCCAAGAATAAATGTTGACACAACCTAAGTGTGACAATACCGAAGTTCCGTTTCAAACCTTGAATTTATAGTTATGTGGATCCCAGCCATAGTTCTTTTTGTTTAATTATTTCCAGTCTACATATTTATAAGAGCAGGCATAAATTAAGAAATACTCCTCAAGACAATGCCTTCACCATCGGACTCCAGCAGCGTGGCCTCAATGTCAGGGTCTCGAGGTTTGACTGGTAGTCGCAGAGTAATGTCTGGGAGAACAAGTGCACGCGTGTTGCTTTACCTGGGCTTGTGTCACCTTGCTCTCGGAGCTATGGTGCTGGCTTTCAGCTTCACAAGCCTGGCTTTTACCTCATCACCCCGTGTCAGACAGTCTTGTCCTTTCTGGGCTGGCTTTTTCGTAAGTTTCTATTTCTTGGGTACACACACACACACACACAATAATGATATATCCTTAACAGTAAATGTAAATATCTATTTTTTTATCATAACATTTAGTGACAGCATTGTTCGTTAAGTGTGACATGCCATAATTATTTAAACAAAAAGTTGTTGAATAATGTCTTCCAATTCCTGTGAAATAATAATGCATGCAGTTTTTATGACCTCATGTTAGGAGACTGCATGAAATTTTTCACTTGTGTATACCCAGCAAAGAGGATTGTTTTCACAACATTGACTAAGTCCTACGTCCTCTCAAAGTTATTAAAAATGGTCTTGCAGTAATAGTAATAGAATGTTTTGTAACGCTCTATATAACATGCATCAAAAACATTATTTGTAAATTGTTAGTGGAACATTTTAAAATGTTACAAAGTTAAAACAAGTTTGAATACATTTTTACTGTTTAATGGAAACGTTAGGGAAATGTTCTTACAGCATACAATTGTGAGCTGGGTATTTGCTTATACATATTCAACTTTAACAAAATCCCAATGTTAGTTTCTGTAGTTACTACCCATGTGACATTTAACTTGCTTTTCCCCTATTGCATAAGGTTGTAGCTTCAGGAGTGGTGGGGGTGATATCATGGAGAAGGCCCTTCACTCTTGTCGTACGTATCTTTATTATCTTAACAGAGCAGTGTGAGTGTGTGTGTGTGTGTGTGTGTCTGTGTGTGTGTTTGTGCTCTTTGTTCCTCAGTGATGCTGTTTCTGATTCACTCAGGTGTCGCTGTTCATGCTGCTGTCTGCAGTGTGTGTAATTCTCAGTCTGGCTGGTTCAATGCTCTCATGTCAGAATGCACAGATGGTCAAATCTTATCTTACCTGTCAGGTATACCCTCCTTCATCTATCCTCTTCTTATCTCTCATCTCTTCTCTCTTCTCCTAAATAATGTGTGTGTTTGTGTGTGTTTTAGATGGAGAATGGCCTGTGTCTTTGCTGTGACCCCAAGCAGACATGTTCCCCATCAGAAGATGAGACACTGATGTTATACCAACATGCAGATTGCCACGCTGTGCGTCACCAGCTGAAAGTATGTATTTCTATTTGATTTATTCCATATTATTGTAGTAGTCTGTAAAAGATAATGTTTAAAGGCATTTTCATCCTATTTTCACCCCATGATGTCACAGTAACTTCTGTTTGCTCATATCTGACATTAAGTTAACTGTCCTGCTGCTGTTTGTATCTGTTTAAAGTCTGCGTTGAATCATGACAGTGGATGCTTGTGTTTGTGTAGGATCTGCTCTTTAGTGCCTGTGGCCTCAGTATTCTGTCCACCATTATCTGCACTCTGTCAACTGTCACCTGCAGCATCCACATTTTCTCTTTGGACCTGATGCATCTGGTGCGTGTAAGACAGAACGCATAAGTAGATATATTAGCAGTTGTATTATACATGCTTTTGGCCAAATGTTACAGTGTTTGGAAATATTGTTCACTCTTTTATATCCCTTTCTTTGTTGGTTGTAGCTGGCTCCTCATCGCTCTCGCTCTGTTAACCCAGAATGCACCACTCCTCAGGATGCATTTCTCAGTAACATGATGGATTTTGAAGAGTTTGTTCCACCCATCCCCCCACCCCCCTATTACCCTCCTGAATATACCTGCAGCTCTGAGACTGATGCACAGAGGTGAAGATACTCACTTACACAGCCATACATCACAATCATATATTCACATACACACCCATACATCACAATCATATATTTACATACACAGCCATACAGCACAATCATATATTCACATACACAGCCATACATCACAATCATATATTCACATACACAGCCATACATCACAATCATATATTCACATACACAGCCATACATCACAATCATATATTCACATACACACCCATACATCACAATCATATATTCACATACACA